>JAUMHN010397751.1:0-16371 GCA_032360265.1 Heliamphora ciliata
TTGAAAAATTCTATTAAAGAACCAATGATGATTAGTAGAGGCCAACCTTATGGTTGGGCGAACAGGGTACCTAACACCTTCCCCGATTCGTACCTTAGCCTCCGAACCATTTTTCTCTGGTTAAACATTTTAAAGATCAGTAGCCATTTTTTATTTTCCTTAGTTTTTCTCAAAAACTAAGTGGCGACTCTATTTTCAATAAAAAGGGGTTTTCAAAATTTAATTTTCAAGGTGTTAAAATATTTTCTAAACATCTTTGAATCCCCTTATTTTGACCATTTTTCAAAACTCCAAAAATCCCAACGCTACATTATTTTCTGGCAACTCTGCTGGGGACTGGTTTCTAAAACCAAATAAGAGGGTTAGAGTTGTAAACATCATTGGTTCTTAATAAGAATTTCTCATTTGCATTTTTGCATACATATGCATTGTTCTTCAAAGCCCCCCTGCTTGGTCGACCTTACGCTCTGAACGTACATCCGTTTCGGGGATTGTTGGGAAGGCGGGCAACCCTTACTGACTGTACGCTATCATAGGTGCAGTAAAAGAGTTCGAGTGTACTGTTTGACCATGTCTTTCATGGGAGGTATATACCCAGTTCTATTCAGAAGGTACCTTGTTCAATTGACCAAAACTAGCCTTTTGCATATAGTGAACTTAGATCCCCCCATTAGGTGCTACTAACCCTGGTAGGACTATGTGTTTTTTTTATTGTATGTTTTGTTTGCGTATTGTTAGGATTGTTTTGTTTGGACTTAAGCTAGTTCCTTTCCCGGGTTCGGCTCGGGTTTTCCGTTATTCTTTGATTAGGTTAGCTTTTCCTTCGGTTTTTTACCCGAACTTTGTCTTTCACCATGTTTGGTTCTTACGCCATAGTTTTCTTCTTAGGATCTCGCTCGTATTTTGTTTTAAAGCCTTTAGGGTAGTATTTTTCTCCTCCGGGTTCTTCCCGGGTCGTTGGTTTCCTCCCTTTTGACATAGGATCATTTCTTTCAAACCCTTGTCATACTCGTGAGAGTAAGTTCTTTATCGTTATGATGCCTATTTTTCCTTAGAATGTTTTGGCCGAACCAGTCTGGTTAGCCTAGCTTGGTGTCCTTACCGTTATGCTGCCCGTTTTTCCTTAGAATTTTTAGGTCGAACCACTCCAGTCAGCATAGCTTTGTTTTCTTGCTAGAGTGCTGTTCGTTTTAGACAAACCTTCCCCCTAGAATTTAGTTGATCCCCTTTTCAACCATCATGTTGGTTTTGGAGTCATCCTGTTGTTATGCTACCAATATGAGCCCGGTAGGGGCATTGTTATAGCTTCTGTGGTCACCTGCTTATGTTTTGCTTTTTTAGGTTTCTAGGATTTGTGCTATCTATCATCGAAATCCTTGTCCAAAAAGTGTTTGATACTGGTTATTCTGAAAAAGTGTTTGATACTGGTTATTCTGCTTTTGGGATCTAAGTTTCTCTGTGGTTTTACCATTGGGACTGGGAAAGCACAGTCAACACGAGTTTGGAAAAGATCAGTGACAGGTAGACTCTATAGGGTGTCGAAATAGCCAATTGAGTTAGCTAAAATGGTAAAAAATGAGGTGAATTTCACAGCCCTAATGAGGGCAATTACTGATATACAGGGAGCCGTAGAGCAATAGACCCAGGCTCAAGTGCAATGTCAGGCACAGATCTAGACAATTCAGGCCCGTATCCTTGTTGTGAACAGACAACCAGATGACACGAATGAGAATACCGAAAACTTTTGGGATGACAATCAAGTCCCTGATGGACCGCAAGTTGTTCCACCACCACCACAGAACCCTCGTTAGGTGATAGTTAAGGAAGAAAAAACTGCGCAGTCTAGAGAATCTGCACTAATTGAGAAGATCGACAAGATAGAGAAGGAGCTTAGAAAGGCCAAAGGGATCGAGGAATACATGTTAGATGTGGGAGGACTATGCTTGTTCCCATATGCTAAACTGTCGAAAAAGTTTAAAATACCAGATATAGAAAAATTTGACGGAACCGAAGATCCAGAATGCATCTCTGAATGTATGTTGGCACTCTCTCACCAATGGGAATTGATGACTAGTTGAAGGCTCAGCTCTTTCACTGATCTCTTTCTGGAGCATCCCAGAAATGGTTCCTCTCCCTTGATATAGCCAAAACCAGAACTTGGGAAGACATAGCTACGACTTTCATCATTTAGTATAGTTACAATGTCCAACTAGCCGTAACTACCCGAGAGCTTGAGACGACTCGACAGGAGAACCGAGAGTCTTTTGTTAATTTTTTGACCCGATGGAGGGGTAAGGCCGCCAAGATGACGAACCGGCCTTCTGAGAAAGAGCAAGTGAGAATAGTAGTGAAGAATCTGCAAGCTCCCCTGAAATGTTATCTGATCACGCAGCCACTCTCCACATTCGAGCAATTTTTTTATGCTTAGGTTCAGATAGAAGATGCAATCCAGTCTGGGGATATTGAAAAAGCCGAGCCGAGCCAGAAACCCAGGAGGACCTTCCCCACAAATAACTAAAACCAATCTGCTGCCACTAACCTCGTGTCTCATTCAAACGAGGTAAACTTACTGAACCCACCCTCTTCTGCCCAACAATCCAACAACGCCCAACGGTCAAATAACAGTCAACATCTATAAAGGCCAATGAGGGTGTTCACTCCCCTCAACATTTCATTATCCACCGCCCTGAATCAACTCGTCGAGAAAGGGCTCATCAAGCCATTGAACCACATGCCTGTACCTGATCCCCTACCACCGATGTTTAATGCTTCTCAATACTGCACCTTCCACCAAGGTCCTGGGCATTTGACTAATAAGTGCATGAGGCTCCGACATGAGATTCAGAACCTCATCGATAACAAGGTGATCCCACCACCATCTGTCATCCCAAAATCGAATGTCACTACTAACCCATTACCGAATCATGCCATGCAAGCTGGGGTAAATTACATGTCTCTGCCAAAATTCGAGGACCCAAGTTGGCACATCTGTTCAGCACACCTACCATGCCTTCATGTTTTGATAATTGAGGATCAGACAGCATGCTCATTCATGATGGTTAGAGGCAGTCGAGATAGGATGAAAGAATGGAATGATAATGCCTGGAAATGGTATCACTCGATAATCCAAATCTTCCAACAAGAGGAGGAGCGCAACGAAGAAGATGACTGGCCATTGGATTACCTGACTCGGGGTTTGGTCATGTGCTCAATGGCATCACTCTTTCCTAGCTTTTTGAAGAAGAGGTATATATGGATGAAATGTAGTCCTACTGGCTAGTATAAATCGTGTTGAAATCAAATGGAGTAGAGCAGATTGATTTCTGGACTACTTGGGAAAAGCAAGTAAATTTTATCGAGGAAGACATCTGGGAGGAAGTCGACAATACATAGGCTATAGAAGATGATGAGGAGAGGAAAGGAAGAATGGAAATCGGTGATTTAGGCAATTTATGGGTGTTTGAAAGCCCTCCACCTGTGAACGAAGTACGGCAGACTGGTAATGAAATAACAGGATTATGGGATCCTGAGGAAGAGATAGAACATCTGACCAAAAGTGGGAGACATTTCAAGCCAACCCAGATAGAAAAGGGGCAACTAAGTGGGAAAGGAAAGGAGAAAGAACAACAAAAAGAAGATAACATAGTGTTGAAACAATTAAAGAAGACACAAGCTAACATCAGCTTTTGGGGGCTACTGATGGCCTCGCACAAACACAGGCAAGCTGTACTAAAAGTTTTGAATAAAGCCAGCGTTCCAATAGAGGCAACCCCGAAGCACCTAATTGGACTTATTTTACCGGCAGCTGAACCAAAGGTCATTTCTTTTTTCGACAAAGATCTGCCAGCAGAGGGAAGAAATTATAACAAGCCACTACACATCACCATTAAGTACCTGGATAAATGGGTCCCTGTGACTCTTATCGATAACGGGTCTACATTAAATGTATGTTCGCTCATAACAACACTCTGTTTAGGACTAAAAACGGAGCAATTCATACCAAGCAATCAAGGGGTCCAGCTTATGACAACACAATGAGGGACGTACTAGGACTGGTGTCATTTGTAATCTCAATAGGGCCTTTGAAAACGTCGATCGAGTTTCATGTACTAGATGTACCGGCGTCTTTCAACTTGTTGTTGGGCACACCTTGGTTGCATGACCCAAATGTTCAGGTCGTACCATCTACTCTCCATTAAAAACTAAAGCTGATAAGAAATGGGGTAGTTTTGACTATTCACGAAGAAGACAGCATTCATCACCCAAGAGAAGGAGAGGGCACAACTCTGTTGGAAGTACAACATAGTGAAGATGATTTGTTGCTCAGTGGTTTTCGATTTGATGAAACACAGGCTGTTCAGATGCTGATGAATGAAGAAGAAAGTTATATCAACTCGCAGGCAATAACAATGATGAGGAAAATGTCCTTTTTCCTTGGTATGGGATTGGGACGTAAGCAGCAGGGAATCCCAGAACCCATTCAAATATTGCCGACTTCGCACCGTTTTGGTCTTGGGTATAAGCCAATAGAAGAAGATTTTGAAGGGCCTAAGAAGGGACGAAAGGTCAATTATACCGAAACGCTCAATGGGTACTTCGTTAGGGAAGGGGAAGATTTCTCGTATTGTGGCTTTTCAGAGCCATGGATCGACGAAGAAACCAATCAAAAGCTGCCAGGGTTGGAGATCTTTTTCAGCCATCAGTTGTCTAACACAGAAGAGGAAGATACAGTGGAAGCAGAAAAGGAAAAAAAGAAGATCCAAGAGGAAGATTGGGCCGACAAGCTTAATGGTACCAACATGCGAGTGCTGTTTAACAAAAAGATGGCACAGCTGCAAGTAACCGACTCAGACTGCTTCAAGATGGGCTTCAGCGCACCAGCCGATTGCACCAAGCACATTGTTGATGCAACTGCAAAAAGAAGTAAAGAATTGGACCATCGAGTCATCACATGTACATATTATTTGTTCTAGGTCCAAGTCTGAGTTTGAGTCTGTGATTGAGGGCACGTTTGTTTGTACACCTCCTCCTGTCTATGCTTTTGAATTTGTAATTCCATCTTCTTTTAATGAAATGAACAAGATTTCCGGTTACTCTGCTTTGTTTGATTTATTTCATAAGCTTTCTGACGATTTTGAATTTGACGGGGATATTTTCGAAGAAATAAAACTTTTAATAAAAAGAGAAGAAGAAATGCGTGCCCAACCAATAATTGAAAAAACTTTGTCAACAAATTTGGTTAATGAAATTAACTCACAAAATGTGCAAATTAGTTCTTCTTTATCCTTAGTTGAACAAGAACAGTTAATAACTTTATTAAAAGAATTTAAAGATATGTTTGCATGGTCTTACGAGGATATACCTGAAATTGATCTTGACATTAACCAACACCATATCCCTTTATTCCCCGATGCTAAACCGATCAAACAAAAGCTAAGACGGATCCGACGAGAATGTGCTCTGAAGATCAAAAAAGAAGTTGCCAAACAGATCAATGCCGGGTTCCTAATGGTAACTGAGTATCCCAAATGGGTAGCCAATATTGCGCCAATTTTAAAGAAGGATGGCCGTATCCGAGTTTGCATGGATTTTTGGGATCTCAACAAGGCTAGCCCAAAGGCCGATTTTCTGTTGCCACACATTGACGTCTTGGTAGACAGTACAGCAGGGCATGCCCTGTTGTCATTCATGGATGGCTTCTCCGAGTATAATCAGATTCTGATGGATCCCGAGGACAGAGAAAAGACAACCTTCACTACACCATGGGGCACCTATTGTTATCGTGTAATGCCGTTTGGTTTGAAGAATGCAAGGGTAACCTATTAAAGGGCTGCCATTACCTTATTGCATGACATGATACGTAAGGAGGTCGAAGTGTATGTGGATGACATGATAGTCAAGTTTAAGGATCAGGATGGCCACATTGTTGCACTACGAAAGTTCTTCGAGAGGATTCGAAAGTACAAGATGCGACTCAACCCACAAAAATGCGCCTTCGGGGTTACTGCTAGAAAGATGCTTGGATTTATGATCACTCAACACGGTATCGAAGTAGATCCTTCAAAGATCAAAGCAATCTTGGAAATGCCTCCTCCAAGGACCAAATGAGAAGTCATGGGCTTTCTAGGTAAAATACAGTTTATCAGTTGATTCATTGCAAAACTGACAACTACCTGTGAGTCGCTCTTCAGTCTGTTAAAGAAAGGAATTGAGTTTGAATGGGATCAGAAATGCTAAGGAGCCTTTGATGCCATGTGATGGTACCTACAGAATCCACCTGTTCTAGCTCCTCCCGAACCTGATAAGCCACTGATCCTCTATTTGTCAGTAACCGATTCAGCTATGGGATGTATGCTGGCACAAGAAGATGAGACTGGAATTGAAAAGGCCATCTACTATTTAAGCAAGAAGATGACAGGGTCGAAAATACGTTAAACACCACTGGAAAAGACATATTGGGCCTTGGTTTGGGCTTCCCAAAAATTAAGACACTACATGCTGTCTTTCACAGTGAACATCATCTCTCGGATGGACCCGTTGAAGTATCTATTTGAAAAGCCAGCACTGACAGGAAGATTGGCCCAATTGTTGCTGTTATTATCTGAGTTTGATCTCTAATATGTCACCCAAACGTCAGTCAAAGGCAGAGTAGTGGTAGAATTTCTAGTCGATCAATCAGTTGAAGGAGATGAAGACACAAAGTTCTAGTTTCCTGATGAATAGCTCATGAAAGTCGGGGATGACACGTGGACTCTATATTTTGATGGAGCATCAAATCAATATGGCTATGGAATAGGAGTCCTTCTTGTCACTCCTGATGAATCACATGTCCCTTTGTCTCTGAAACTCAATTTTAAAGTCACCAACAATCAGGCTGAGTATGAGGTATGCTTAGCTGGATTGGAGGCAGCCTTAGAACTAGGGGAATGAAAGTTGGAGGTCATCAGAGACTCAGCACTAGTGGTTTCACAAGCTAGAGGAGAGTGGAAGGTCAGGGACTTAACCTTGATTCTCTATCATCAGAAGCTAAAGAAGCTAATACCGTGCTTTGAATCAGTAATCTTCACCCGTGTGCCAAGACTGCAGAACAAGTTTGTTGATGCACTAGCCACCCTAGCATCCATGATTGACATACCACCCGGAGTCCGACTGAGGCCTTTAATAATTGAACAGAAAAGAAAGCCAGCATACGAGATGACAGCCGCAATCGAGGATAGCATTGACGACCTTCCCTGGTACTTTGACATCCAGAACTTCGTGGAAAAAGGGGAATACCCCAAGTTTGCCAGCAAAAAGGACAAAAGGGCAATACAATGACTATCTGTGCAATTTGTCATTTGCGGTGGTAGACTATACAAACGAGGACATTCTGGAGTCAACAAGCTGCGTGTAAACACTGAAGAGGGCCAAGAGTTGATGAAAAAAATACACGCAGGAGTTTGTGGGCCACACATGAGCAGAAATATGTTAGCTAAGAAAATCCTACGATAAGGATACTTTTGGATGACAATGGAGACAGATTGTATACAGTTCGTGCGGAGGTGTCATAAGTGTTAGATTCACGCAAACCTTATGTATGTTCCCCCAACTCAGCTGTACAACCTGACGTCACCATGGTCGTTTTCAGTATGGGGCATCGATGTGATCAGCAGAGTAACACCGAAGGCATCTAATGGACATGAGTTTATTTTAGCGGCCATTGATTATTTTACTAAGTGGGTGGAAGCAGCCTCTTACTCGGTATTGAAAGCCTCCCATGTTGCTAAGTTTATCAAGAAAAACATCATCTGTCGGTACGGAGTCCCACATGAGGTTATCTCAGATAATGGTTCACATTTCCAGGGGGAGGTCCTAGATCTTTTCAAAGAATACCGAATAGTGGCTCACAAATCTTCACCATATCTACCACAAACTAATGGAGCAGTTGAGGCAGCAAACAAAAATATCAAGAAAAGTCTACAAAAAACAATCAACTCACACGAAGATTGGCCGAAACATCTACCATTTGGCTTTGGGGATACCGAACGTCGATCAGAACTTCAATCGGAACTACACCATACTCTTTAGTGTACGAAATGGAAGCTGTACTTCCTATTGAGGTGGAAATCCCTTCACTAAGAGTGGTGGCCGAAGCCGATATATCGGAAGCAGAATGGCAAAGGAACCGAAGGGAGGAGTTGCTCTTGTTTGATGAAAGAAGACTACAAGCTCTATTTCATGTACAAGGGTATCAAAGGAGGATAGCCCGAGTGTTCAATAAAAAGGTCAAGACCTAGGATCTTAGAGAAGGAGATTTGGTTCTTAAGGAAATCAGAGCTCCTATCTTTGACCCAAGAGGCAAGTTCAAGCTAAACTGGTCCGGACCGTTTCTCATCAAAACCATTATGACCGATGGTGTAGTCATTATCATAGATTTGGATGGCAATGTGTTCTCCACTCTAGTTAACCTCGATCAGCTAAAAAAGTACTATCCTTGAGGTAAAAATAAAGATAAAATAAAAAAACTCGCTGAGTTGAAAATCGAAAAGGTAACGCAGGCAAAAGTTAGAACATCCCGCAAAGCCAAAAATTCGAAAGGGTGACCTTGGCAAAAGTTAGGGCACTACAAAAGGAGAGTCTCAATACCCGAGTGAAAACTGGGCCCGAACTACGTTATGGCCTGATTCCATCTTTTTCGGATACGTAGGTAGCTTTTTTTAAGAAGTCCAGCCACATTCTTTGTTTTTAACCATCTTTGAATCTAAGTAAGACCAATGCAAACTAGCCTTTGAAATCTTGAAAATTTTGGATAAATCTGAACCATCTTAAAACATAAAGTGGGAGTTTTTCCACTACTTTAATTGGAGTTATAAAGTTTCTGAAAAAAAAAGGAAGGACACGTAAGTCCCAAACTTTACAAAATAAAGATGAAAGCTATGAAATTTTCTAAAACAAAGAAAGAGGTCTCAAATCTTTCTCCTTTTCACTGCCTATTTCTCCTCTTCTTTATCCTTCTTCTCCCTGTCTTGTGTTAGCCATATCTTGTACTTAGCAAAAAGCTCAGAACATTGCAGCTCCTGCATCTCCATCAATGAGCGGGTTAGCCAGGCCTCCTAATACAATGCCAGAAATGGGGCCCATAGTACAGATGAAGATAAATGGCCTCGGATGTTGTGAGGGATGATCTGATTGTGACCGAACTGCCGTATGATCCTACGGGGACAATAGAAAGTAGTATGACGCAGATCAACGAGCAAAACACCAGGGTGATCCATGGTGGCCGAGGTCATGGCAGAGATCTGCCACCAGGGGCACTGCCAAGTAATTTCTGGACCAGTCAGAGAAGAAAGGTACTGCCACCTGGTTGCTTTGGTGTCACATATCTTATAATAGGGGCGATAGAGGAAAGCTGTAGCACTGTGTCTATCAGTAGGTGGCTTCATAGTCAGATCTGTAGTGAAAGTTAGATCAGTAAGGAAAAGGCCCGGCCCAAAGCTTTGATAGAGAGAGAGGTCTTGGGCTCACCTGAAGAAGTAGAGGACTGCCAGCAAAAGTAGTGGTTTCACCGCAATGAACAACATTTAGGCCCAACAGTGATTGGCTAAGACAAGTGGCACAAAATCCTTCCCCATCCACATCTGACTAGCAATGTCAACCAAAGCATAGCTAACTCTCCCGTCAGAAGGAATGAGAAGATACTGAGCAAGAAGACAGAAGCAAAGAGCATAACGACGTTGCAGCTGAAAGACAAGGTCGCTAAGGTTACCGGTAGGACTGAATCTGTCAATGATCCAAGGAATGTCAAGGCAGTCACATGATGTTAGAAAAGAAGCCTCCATCTTAGACAGGCCACAAAGTTGCATCACCTGTTGCCCAGCAGAAAATGAGAAAGTGGGAACAACGACAGGACTCCGCGAAGTTAAGTCCAAGATAGCAGCAAACTCCTCCACAGTGGGGCATAACTCTTCAAGACTGAACCGAAAGACACGGGACTGAGGATCCCATAGCCGGGCAGCAGCTTCTAACAAAGGACCATCAGTCTTCACAGTCATGAGAGGAAATAAAGAGTTGATACCGAAAGGGGTAATGTTCAAACGCTCGACATGGGAAAATTCCTCGACCCATGCAGAAAGGGAAGGACCCATTTCAGTTGGAGTAATAGAAAATGGGGTCTCTAGTGCTGTATTTATAAGGCAGAAAAGGGCAAAAAATTAAAATTTTGGCAAAAGGCATGTTCAAAGTGACGACCGCCATCTTGGAACTGCCGACCACCAACTCTAAAAAGCATAGTACAGTGACATCAGCCCTATGACTAGGTGACTGTCATGTTGAAAATAGCAACTGCCATATCAGTCTCCTTGTAAGTGGCGACCCCCATGTTGTATTACGGCGACCGCCATGTTCGAACATGGCGAGTATGTGTCAGTTTACAATTTGTGTGATCTGTATAAATTGTGGCATTTGAATTATGAATCCAAGGCAGTTTGAATAGCAAATAAAAGAAAATCATGCAACATATGAAGTAATAAATGGCACTAAGGTCCAAAATGCATCTCGAATATGTTAGAGTAAAAACAAGGGCACCCAGGCCCAATAAACAGTAAACTGGGGCACACAGGCCCATAGAGCAAATAAGTGTATATAAATGTATCAAACTAGGGCACACAGGCCCATCAAAATAAATGTATCAGAAAATAAGTAAAATTAGGAGGAGGGAAGCTCTCTCTCTCTCTCTCTCATATATGCCTCGAACGGACACGACGGGAAGGGCTGGCCTCCTCCGAGCTGTCATCCTCGAAGAGTCTGTCGAAGTCATCACCGTCGTCACTGCCAGAGGAAGAGACAACTCTAGATCGGCTCCCAGCAGATGAGACTGACCCTCTGGAACGAGCCCGAGAAGATGCCCAGGAACCACGGCCTCTAACCGGGGTTGGGGCTAGAGCAGGAGGCCCAACTAGAGCCTGTGGCGGCACTATGCCGGTAGCCAGAGCTGGAGGCTGTCAAGAGAGAAGCAAGATTCACAGCGGAATAAAGAAAAAAAATGCAAAAAAAACGAAAAGAACACGCAAGCTACTCATAACAGCTACTGGTGTGAAAGCGATGCCGGCTACCCGCATCAAGGCATCCATCTGTCGGACTAATACCCTCAAGCCGATGACCTTCAGCATAGTATGGTCTAACCAAGCCTGATCAACTTGCAAAAGAGAACGGTTCAAGAAAACTAGACAGATAAAAAGAATAGGTGACTGAAGGAAGGGTAGCAAACTAACCTGGCCGATGTCAGCCCTAAACTCTGGCGCTGGCGGAACAGGGACTAATAGAGAGAAAGGGAAGCCGTATGCAATGGTCTGGATATCCCATGGGATCTTTGGCCCCCTCATCCCAGCAGCAGCAGCAGCTCCGGCTCCTGCAGCAGCATCAGCACCAGCATCAGCAGCCTCCGGCATGTGTCTCCGTCTCCTGCCACCTGGGGCATCCAGGCCGGGTCCTAATGGACCAAGTAGATGGGCCCAGGCCCAAGCGATGTAATCTCTCTCCGCCACCCGCAGCTCAGTAGCGAGAGTCCCCACCAGCTCGTGGAGAAGATTGACTCAGCTCAGATGCTCAGTCCAGCGCATACAGGTTGGAGGAACCACTGGGATCCGAAAGTGATCCAGGCCGAGCGACTGGCAAACCACTCGCTCTCCTAGATAGTACCCCTGTCCAAATGGACCATCCAGCAGGATCTGCTTAGGAGTGATATCCTGACTGCGCATCAAATCTGCGCCGGCCCGATCCTCTACGCCCCTCCAGACATCCTAGTGGACCTGCAACAGTTCAAAGTGCAGTATAATGCAAGGATCAGTAAGCCATACAGTATGATGAACAGTACAGTGCGGTGTAGTACAGTGCAGTGAGCAATATAAGAAAGTAGTATACAGAATAGTAAGGAGTAAATAAAGGTACTTGGTCGGGAGTCAGCCGATCCAGTGAGACCTAAAACCGATCGATGTCCTTCCCCCTAGCCATTTTCCCCTTCAGCCCTCGGGAGCACCGGGCTACACGGGGAATGACTGTAGGGTCGGCTGAGGAGTTCGCCGGGACGTGAAGCCCGAGGAACTCATAGGTCCATAACTACAAAGAAGAAGATGCCAGCAAAAAGATAATGGATAACAGATAACAGAAATGAATGAAAGGATGAAGAAGCTAGATTATACCTCCTAGACCCGCTAGTATCCCTCAATGCTGAGCTCCTGAGGGAACCGGGTCAAAGCTCAAAGATAATGGATAACAGATAACAGAAATGAATGAAAGGATGAAGAAGCTAGATTATTCCTCCTAAACCCGCTAGTATCCCCCAATGCTGAGCTCCTGAGGGAACCGGGTCAAAGCTCGCATGAAGCTGTATAGAGTAGTGAGAGCTACTCCTCCCCAATCGAATGAAGCAACCCGGTCGAGATGAGCTAAGGCGCCGAGGTAGTGCAAATGGACGGTATTATCCTTGTTCGAGAACAAGGAGGTACCAAACATGTACAAAAGGAAACCCCAGGCAATCCACTCGAAGTGACGAGGCTCGATGCACTAAAAATGTTTGAACCGCTCGAAGAACAAGGTTTACCGAACTCTATCACGATCCATCTGGGAGGGAATAGCTCTGAGAAAATATGTCAGCGCATCAGTAGAACTAGCAATAGTCAGATCAAATGGAATTGGCCCTCCTCCAACCCGGATGCCAGTGATGAGTGTGAAGTCCAGAGGTGTCAGAGTAGCCTCGAAGGCGGTGAAATGAAAGGTATTGGTGATATCCCACCACCGCTCCGCCAGAGCTGTCAACCATACCCGGTCATTGCTCGTCCTACTTAACAAGAGTATGAAGCGAGCAAAGTCGGAGGCATCAATGTAAACCCGGCTAGGAGCAGGGAGGGCATCATACCACTCCAATACCTCTCTGGAGGCAGAATCTCCGAAACCTCGGACATAGTGACCAACCTGAAAAGAAGAAAATAGGCAGAGAATATATAAATGACAGATCGAGCAAGCAAAGTGCAGAGAAATATCTGAAAGCAAAACCCTAGATTCGTATGTAAGTGACGACCCTTCGGTTCATCCAAATCCTAGTAAACTAGGTAAATCTCTCCTATCCTAGGCTCATGTGTAAGTGACGATCATTTGATTTTGCACGTCCTAGTAAAAGACTAGAAACCCTAAGTCCTAATACGCCAAGCAAATCTCCTTAAAAAAAACAGAAATAAAAAATTCCCTTACATTTTTGTATTTTACCCATTTTGCCTTGGTTTTCTAAATTTTCTAGGATTTTCTAAAATTATTTTTTTTTAATTTTTCTTAATTTTATAGGATTTTCTAAAAAATTCTAAAATTTTCCTAAATTTTTTTTCTTAATTATCTATGATTTTCTAAGAATATCTAAGATTTTATTTTTTTCTAGGATTTTTCTAAAATTTTTTAAAAGATTTTCTCAAATTTTCTAGGATTTTTCTAGGATTGTTCAAAATTTTCCTTAATTTTTTAGAATTTTCTAAATGTTTCTAGGAATTTCTAAACATTTCTAAAAAAATTTCTCAATTTTATAAAAATTTTCATCAAATGTCTAGAATTTTGCTTGATTTTTTAAAGAAAAAAAAAACTGCCCAAATTCTCTAAAACTTTTCAATAATTTTCTTTGATTTTTCTAATATTTTTGAATGAATTTTCAAAATTAAAAAAAAACTTTTTAGATCATTTTTCCTAAATTTTCTAAGACTTTTGAAAAATTTCCATGATTTTCTCTTTATATTTCTAGAGTTTGTGAAATTTTGCCCTAACTTCTTAGAATTTTTTGACAAAATTACCTCTAATTTTTTAAGATTTTGATAAAAGTTATTCCTCTAGTTTTCATGCCCCAAAAATAAAAACAAAAATCTCTCCCTAGTTTTAAAATAAAAATGAAAACTTCAACCGTTTTATTTTGTGTTTTTTTACTAAAATAATAGCCATTTCTTTTCATTGTTTGTTCAAAATCCTAAGTGTCCCTACTGTTTTTATCTCCATTGCGTAGGTTCCTAAGCTAAATTTAAATTTCAATCATCATTCACTTCATCAAACACATCAAAATAAATCTTCATCATCATAATCAAATCACATCATCATTACATAGGGGGATTCTAGGCATGCGTCTATATTTGATATATTATTTTTTGGTATTTGAAATAGTAAGGATATGGTACATACCGAAGGTCGCTGGCGAAAGATATGATGGTCGGGCTCCCGCAAAAAGATGTCAGCTGCAACAGCATCGGCTGGAGGCTCGTAGCATCTCAACCCACGTGGAACCACGCGATGAGGTAGCGGGGCATACATATATGGGTCAAAGGGTGCCGGATGACCCTCTCCAGCATCAGGATCTAAGAAATCGGCCACAGCGGCCTCAGCAGCAGCATCTGCAGCCGACTCCTCAGCCTGACGAGAAGCGCGCTCTGCCTCGAGTACCAGAGCGTCCATCGCAGCAGTGGGCTGTGTAAAAGTAACTCCGCTGGTAGGAAGGACACCCATAGGGGAGCTCTCAGTAGCAGAGGGGTCCTGTCGTGCCCCTAAATCCTCATCTCCCTGGCCCTGGCCCGCCATGAAAAGGAATGAGATCACAAAAAGTAGGGTAAACATCGTGTGAGAAGCAAGAAGAAACGAGAAAAGACTAAAGGTGAAGAAACAAGGGCTAGAAAGAGAGGAGAGCAAGAAAGAGATGGGAGAGAGTTCGAGAGCTTGAGAGAGCTTGAGGGAGAGTGAAAGAGTGCACGAATGAGCCTGGTCCACGTGCCTGGAGGGCTGTATACGCGCATAGAGTTGGCGGTCGCCATCTCATAAGTCAACGACCGTCATGTTTCCCAAAAGACACATGGCGACCGCCGTGTTGTAGGGGATCATATCCGGTGACCGCCACTTTCGAAGGGTTTTGATCATGGCGACTGCCATGTCAGAGGGGAAAACGGCTCGCCAGGCTGTCCAGCGGTCATGTTGTGGGGGTTTGAGGGGTTTGTTTGGGTGACTTTTATTTTATCCATGTTTATTTTATTCATATGTATTTTGTTTATATATATATATATATATATATATATATTAACCTACGTATTTTCCAAAAATAATTTTGTGTGGTAATTTGTTTCAACCCTCATCCTTCCGATAAATTTAATTTTTAAGTCGTAACTTGGCTTTTAAATTATTTTTGTCTCGCACCTCATTTCGAATTTTTTAGGTCTTAACTCGACCTTTTAATTTGCGGTTATCCTTTCCGATAAATTTAATTTTAAGTCGTAACTTGGCTTTAGTTATTTTTACTCTGCCTTTATCCCGAATTTTGGGTCTTAACTTGACCTATTAATTTGATATTTTTCTCTTTGGTCCTCCTCGTAACCCTAAACTGACTCATCGGTCCTCTTCATGACTCTAAACTGACTCGTTGGTCCTCTTCATGACCCTAAACTGACTCGTCGGTCCTCCTCAAGACCTAAGCTGACTCCTCGGTCCTCCTCAAGACCCTAAACTTACTCGTTGGTCCTTCTCATGACCCTAAACTAACTCGTCGGTCCTTTTCATGACCCTAAACTTACTCTTCGGTTCTCTTCATGACTCTAAACTGACTCCTCGATCCTGTTCATGACCCTAAACTGACTTGTTGGTCCTCCTCATGACCTTAAACTGACTCGTCGGTCCTCCTCATGACCTTAAACTAACTCTTCGGTCCTCCTCATGACCCAAAATTGACTCGTCGATCCTCCTCATGACCCTAAACTGACCTATTGGTCCTTTCACGGCCTAAAACTGATTGATATTTTTCTCGTGTTACGTTGTACCTGTCATGCATCATGATTATTCTTATATTGCATCCTTGCATTTTACCCCATGAACTACGTTCTGGTCTGATCCCTAGCAAAAGGGGTACGTAGGCAGCTCGAAGAAAATTCAGGTACGACCAACATCATATGCATGCTTGTGTGCTTGTGGCCTAAGATTGGCAGCTCGGTCAAATAGCTGTTGTCTCGGGATCTTTGATATAACCTGCATCACGCATTGCTACGCAAATTATATCAAAGAGGGGCAACTGTAAACACCCCAATTTGACCCCGCCCAATCTTAGGTGAATTCGATGATTAAAACATGTGGAATTGTGTCTTAGTTTGATCCTCAGAAAGTGATCCAAGCTTGATATTTGAACCCATAACCTTCAAACCAATGAAATTTTGTCAAACCATCAAAACATGCCGCCCAAGTAAGGCTACCGCCATGTTCATTGTTGTTGGAGGCAATACTGCCAAGATCACTATTTTTGTAAAATGATTTTCGATAAAAAATTAACTGGACGGGAAAACGCCGAAACGGGCTCCAGATAAAACTTTTGACGAAGAACGATCAAAATAAAAC
>JAUMHN010397762.1:0-16371 GCA_032360265.1 Heliamphora ciliata
AAGTAGAAGACCTAAACCCTAAGAGGCTTGATTTTTAAGGACATTGATGTTTCTGCCCTGAGATTTGAAATACCATAGCTTAATGTAAAAAATTTATCTAAGCATGATTTATATTTCCAGAGTTAGATTTTTGTGTTATCTTTCATCCAAAGTTGGTTTCAACTCATTTGCATAATCAGATCTCAAGATATTGCAATTTTATCTAAGTGTGTAATTTTCTGATCATTCAACACTACTGACTTGGAAACCCTAGCTTAGAATGCGATCCAAGCTTTGTTCAAAACATGAAATTTGTAGATAACATGTATATCCATCTAACCACCAAAAATGAGAATAACATATTGAGGTTTGATCGGTCAAAACCCCTTTTAAAGTCTCTGTTGAATTTCAGCCTCTAAGGAACATTCTGTCACATATATTTATATAGCTCAAAACTCCTATTTTTAGTGACCTATTCCAAAAGTGATCTACATAAAAATTGTAGCTAGAATATTGAAGTATTTTATGCCCAAAACGTAGACCTTAAATCCTTGGGATGATATCCCAAAACCATTTCAAACTCTCTGTTCAAAACCGGCTATGCTGAGTTTTGGCGGCTAACAGAATTTACTTTTTAAAATGGCCAAAATGTCTAACTTGTTTCAAATAAGTACCCTTAGCTCTAAACATGAAACTTGTAGGGGACATATTAAGCTAGAGCATAATAAAAAATGGGCTCATTTGGACTTGATTTGTTGCCCCAAATCCTAGACCAACAGATACATAATTTTTGTAAAATCATGAGAAAAATGCTAAATCGTTTTTACTTAACATAAATTGTTCACCCATTTGCCTTCGGATTTGGCCTTGGTGTTAAACATGAGAGTTGTAGAAATTATTTTCATCTAAATGGAGTAAAAAAATCATAGCTTGATTCTAAGTCTAGATACCCCAAAACTTTGTCCGCTCTTTTAACTTAATACGTGATTTTTGGCCTTAAAAGTTGCTAAGTGTGAAATTGAGTACCCTTGCAATGAGACCCATGTTTTTGTATGATGATCCATTTGACTTAATTGATAAGTGTTTCTAAGTGAATGTATGATGATTTAGAACTCATGCTATCATGTTTGAATCATATCTTGAGAATTGTAGCCCGTGATTCGCATACTTGTACTTTAAGCTTTGCGCATTATACCATGAATCTTGGCTTGCTAGTTGATGCCATGCTATAGATAGTTGTATTTGAGATCCATACCATACATCATGAACATTGTCATTTGCATCCTGGCATGTTGGAGTCCATCTGTGGAAACCATTGTTGATATGGGCAGTATTGAGATTATCGTTCTTGATTCTAAGTCTAGGGCATCCTTAATTGCCATTTTCGAAAATGTTTTGGGTTGAATTCCTCTTGTACACCCTGGGTGCGTCCCCAGTGTTACAAATTTAGTTTATACACCCTGGGTGCGTCCACGGTGTTTGAAATGATTTATGGATATTATTGGGCACCATAGGTTTGTCGCTAGCACTCTGATTTTGGTAACTTAGACTTTGGATTGATACCAAGCGAGCATCATGGTCTTAAATTGAAAGGCAACGACAATAAGTCCCTTCACGGCAACGACAATAAGTCCCTTCACGGCAACGACAATAAGTCCTTGAAGTAATGAAAGGCAACGACAATAAGTCCCTTCACGGCAATAACAATAAGTCCCTGAAGTAATATATGGCAATGATAATAAGTCCCATCACGACAATGACAATAACTCCCTGGTGCAATGAAAGGCAATGACAATAAGTCCCTGAGGTAGCAATGATGATAAGTCCCTGTAGGCAATACCAATAAGTCCCAAGTGGAACTCCTATTTTTATTTCTAATAAATGTTGGGTTGGGCATCCGCATTTCATACACGCATGTTTATTGACTTATCTGCTATCCTATCATAAATTTGTCTATGTCCTTGACTATAAACTATACTGGGTGTTTTATGGTATGTGTTGCGGTGAATTTTGTGCTGTGAGATTAGTTAGAAGGTTAGACTATTTTGCTTCTAGGCCTTAACTCATGGCATTCATGCCACAGGTGAGGAGGAGTTCTTGGAGGAAGTCATATCAGAGAGAGAAGAAGAGTTTGAAGAACAGGGTGAGTCCCAAGAGCACACGAATCCAGTCGATGCATTCTGAGGAGTTGAAGCTTCTGCTTTCATTTTTATATTCATATTTCTCGTGTTTAGTGTAATTGTTGAAATTTCTTGGTAGAACTGCAATACTTATTTACTTTTGAACGATTCAGAACTCGTTTATGATGTAATAACTAACGTATGTAAATATTAATGAATGACTAGAATATGTCTTTATTTATATTTATGTATGTCCCGACGTGCTTAGAGGACGAGGCGTCACAGTTGCCGACTCTCCTCTTCAACATTGCTTTGTACTCGCGACCGGTCATCCACGGGTACTCCTTGCTCACTCTCCTGATGTGCCGGATAGCATCGCGCTCTGCCCTCCACCAGATGTTACCCTCCATCTGAGCAGGATCGGTGAGAATGATGCGGTTCGCCTGGAAGCGAAAGGGTCCCCAAGAGTCGAAGCTGACATGGAATCTGATGACGATGAAGCCGAGGGTGGGCGGATCTACCAGAAAAAGATGATGCCATCCTACAATGAAACAATCGAACAGTGTTAGTTTTAGCAAACTGTTAGTTCAAAGTTTCATGTCTAGAGCATGATAATAAGAAAGGGTCTAGCCAAGTTTAAGAGTTCAAGTCTCAGAGTCTAAGCTTAGGTCAATGGTCACGTGGGTAAGGGTTGAACCTAAGCTCTGATACCAAACTGTGACGCCCCGAAACTCGGATACATCTAGAGCGACAAATTGCTAATAATGGTGCGGAATAGTAATAAGCAATTAATACCCATCAATGCAGAAAAGTAGAGATACCATCAATGTAGAAAAGGCCAAGTTCTGGCAAAATGCAAATTATTTCTTAGAATTTGGGCCTAAAGTCTGAAGTGAGAAAAGACATAGCATGGTTAAGCATCATAGGCATGAGAAATTGAATCTTAAATAAGGGGCAATGTTCAGTTTCAGATTTTATTTTTAAACATCCATGCTATTACAAGTCGGTTGAAGGTTTTGAGCCGAAACATGCATAAGTTCTACGTTTAATATCATTTTTTGCATACATCAAGTATCCTCCAAACTCTTGAAAACAAAGAAGAAAGAAGACTTATCACGTGATTCTGAGTCGATAGGAAGATGTTAGGCTCTTAAAGGAGGATTTCGAGGACTCCCTCATCTTTTGTGGTATATCTCCGCATCCTAAGAGCGTCCATGCTATAGGGAATTGAAGCATATGTCAAAGGGTCAAAAGGGGCAGGAGGACCCTCACTGACATGCGGGCTAAGGTACTGCTCTACCTCTACCTCTGTCACTGCCTACTTTGCTGCTACACGTGTAGCCTCCGCCACCTATTCAATCGCCGCCTATTCAATCACCACTCACTTTACCTCTATCGCCAAAGTATTCATTGCTTCTAAGCCCTCATGGTAAAGAGTAGAGGGCTGTGGGTCTAAAACCCCGCTAGTGGGAATGCCAGACCCCGCGTTAGCAATAGCACCCAAAGATGTGCTCCCCATAGTAGCAGGACCACGACGTACTCCTACATTATCATCCCCATGTCCTCAGCCAGCCATGAATAAAAAAATAAGAAATGGCAGAGTAAACATCTTTTAGAAAGAAGAAAGGTCCTAAGATGGAGCGTTAAAACTTGAAGAAGTTAAAGAACCCGAGAGGTATTCGAGAGAGAAAGAGAGGAGTTTTGAGAGTTTGAGTGAGGAAATGAACCACCCCACATGCTCTGGAGGCCTTATATTGTTGCTCGTGCAAGGTCCGAAGATCACAACCGCGAGCTTTTGACACAACACGCGGCGACCGCAAATTTTAACTCGAAGATTCCTTGCAACCGCGAACTATACATCACGACTGCAGGCTCTGAACCCAATGGATACAAACTTTGTTGTTTGTGGGTGACTGTTCGAATCCCCTTTTTGCAGTTTTAGTCTTTAAAATGAGTTTTTAAAGGTTTAAATTTGTGATCTTTTCCATAAAAATGAATTTGAGGTCCTGACTCGACCTTTTAATTCATTTTTATCCCGTTTGCGTTCAAATTTTTGGGTCTTGACTTGACCTTTAAATTTGTGATGTTTTCCATAAAAATGAGTTTTAAGGTCTTGACTCGACCTTTTAATTCATTTTATCCCGTTTTCATTCAAATTTTTAAGGTCTTGACTCGACCTTTAAAGTTGTGATCTTTTCCATAAAAATGAGTTTTAAAATCTTAACTCGACCTTTTAATTTATTTTTATCCCATATTTTGTTCAAATTTTTAGGTCTTTACTCGACCTTTAAATTTGTGATCTTTTCCAAATAAATGAGTTTTAAGGTTTTGACTCGACCTTTTAATTCATTTTTATCCCGTTTTTGTTTAAATTTTTAAGGTCTTGACTCAACCTTATATTTGTAATCTTTTCCATATAAAATGAGTTTTAAGGTCTTGACTCAACCTTTTAATTCATTTTTATCCTGTTTTTAGTTCAAATTTGTAGGTCTTCACTCGACCTTTAAATTTGTGATCTTTCCTGTAAAAATAAGTTTTAAGTTCTTGACTCGACCTTTTAATTTATTTTTATTTTTGTTTCCCCAGCTAAGCTTTTCGGTCTTGACTGGACTTTCAAACCTTTGCTCGTTCCTTTTGTGGCTTTTTGAGGTCTTGACTCGATTTCTGATTGTTTGTTGGGATTCCTTTAGGTGTTAACTCAACCTTTTAATTCATTTTTTCTTTTGTTTCCCCAGCTCTGCTTTTAGGTCTCGACTAGACCTTCAAACCTTTGGTCCTTCTTTTTGTGGCTTTTTGAGGTCTTAACTCGATGTCTGATTGTTTGTTGCGATTCATTTAGGTCTTTGATAATCATTTTCACTATGAATTGTTGCAAGCATTATCAAAGAGGGGCAACTGTAAACCCCAATTTGACCAAGCCGAATCTTAGGCACCCATCCCGAACGTTCTCCAATGATGAAAATATTGAATTATGCCAAAGGATGTCTCCAAGTAGTTATAACGTCAACAAGTCGACTCAAAACCCAAGAAACCACCCATCTCCTTAAAAACCTTCAGGCCGCAACCTTTCTAGTCCTCACAGTCGCCACTTTTTTATGATCATACCACAAGTCGTGTCCTAGCCTTCACGGCTGCAACCTTTTTATGATCCAAGAACATGTCGCGAGCTCCACTGCTCATAGCCGCAACTTTTTTATGATCTCACAAATAGGCCGCAACATTTGAAGGTCACGGCCGTCTTGGTTCGTGCATTCAAGTTCACGGTCGTGAGGTATAAGGAAATGACTGCAACTTTTACACCATTTTGGACAAGTGTCAGCATCCCAGAAGTTCTCTGTGCTACCCAAAATGACTATAAATAATCGGCATTTTTGAGGAAATGAGAGGATTTTCTAGAGGGTGCTAATACTCTATCGAAATCGATACTCAATCGATACTCAGTCAATACTCTACCCGATATTGCGTCCACCTTCCAAAACCACATTTATGTCCATCTCTGAGTCGAGTTCATGATGTTATTTGCGTTTAGATGATTCCCGACGCACGAAAAGCTAGTCGATTCCAGTTGTCGATACTTGAGGAGATGCTCAAGAACGGTTGATCGTCTTAACTAACCATAGAAAATCGTAACATTTTTAAAACTCCCATTTTTTCTCTCCTAGGGGTCGTATGGTTAGGGCTACCATTTATTAACTTTCTTTCATTTATCTTGTTCGCAAATCCATGTGTGTCGAGCATGTTTCTATTTCTCTTAGAACGTATCATATATTGAATGCTTGTAAATATGAAGATACTTGAAATTTTGTGTTAAACAGTATATTGATTGTCTTCTGTTAAATGCAAAATAGTATGTTTTTGGCATAATTTTGTGTTCACATGCATGCTATGTCAAGGTCGTATATTAAAAATCTTGTCTTTTATTATTTTTAGTATTTAATTTTATTTATTGATAAAATTATTTTTTCATTTGTATGAGAATTTTAATGAACAATGTATGCAGTTTCATTATTTATTTTGTAAGACCCTGAACCGTTTTATTTTTAGAAATGATTAAGTGTTGATGGAGTAAGAATTAAAACTTGAGCTTGGTGATATTTTGAGCTTAGATACGCATGAAAGATGTGTTAAAGAAAGAATATGAGGCTTTAATGGACATTCGGACAAAAATATATGAAAAGTGTGTGAAGAAAAGTGACATACCTTTACTAAATTGGCCATAACATTTTGTACAAAATGAATCCTGGTATGAGGTTTAAACCATTGGAAAGTAGACTTCAGGGGCTTCAGTTTGAGCACAACAACGACCCTATTTGGAGTTCGAATGAAGGAGATAAGTTTGTTCAAAGTTGGACCAATAGTGCAGTCGTGAAAGACCGATCGATCGGTCCCAAGATGGATCGATCGGTCTGTGACGGACAGAGGCTATAAATCTCAGTTATTAGGTTTGTTTTGTCATTTCTTTCCTCTCTCCTCTCTCTATAAAAGCTTAGGAGCAATATAGGGTTTAACTATGGAGGTTCTTGACGGTTTCAATGTTCGCTGGGGATAAAGATCTTGCTGTTTCCTTTCACGAGCGGTCATTAGAGAGCATGGATAGGCGCTAGAAGCTCCCTTGAAGTCGCTTGTGATGAGCTTTGGTGATTTGGAGCTCACACGGGGATTGATTCTTGATGGTGGATCATCTGTCTGGTAGGATCTTGACTACTCCTTGTGGTTTACAATGATTTGTGTTGAAGCTTTTGAACCTAAGTTAAACCCTAATGAAATGTGATATGTGATATAAAGAGAAGCACGAATCGGTGAGGGTTTTTATATGGGTATCTTTGATTACTTGAATATGAGTTGTTGATGGAAAATTAAAAGGTTGGTAAAAACGAGAGTGGGTTTTGAAAGTATAAAGATATAACTTTTCTTATAAATTGATGATGGTGGGTTGGTCTTATGGAAATATGACATGAAAGCATTGAAACATATGTTAAATTAGATGTTTGAGTTGAAATGTTAGATAAGATGATAAGATGAAGTTTTGAAATAAAAGAATAAAATACTTTGAGAACTTTGGGGTTTTAAGAAATGATTATCCATGATTTTAAGAAAATATTGTACAAAGAGGTTTTTGGATTGTTTTTGCTCCACACATAAACTTTTGCGCCCGAGAGAGGTTTTGGAATGGTTTTTCTTTCTTTTAAAGGTTGTTTCTGCCCTAACTGTTTTAAGAGGACACTAGAAGACTTGTAAATATTAAAAATTAAATTTTTTTTGGCTTAAAAAGGAACCTAGAATAGGACAGCTTGATAGACCAATCGATCGGTCTATCGAGCGGTCTTTTGGTATTCTCAGTATTGTTGTGCAGGCAAGAGACCGATCGATCGGTCTCTTGACCAATCGATCGGTCTGGTTATTTTCCAAAACTTTTGATGTTTTGTCTAAAGATTTGACTCTTGGGAACTTTAAACCTAACTTTTGGATTATTCCACTACTTTAGTTAAACCCTCGGTTGGGCGTATTTAAAAAGGTTTTGAACTCATAACTTGTTTCATTTTGAATCGTGTTGGTTTAAATGAGTTTTAATGGATATCGGTTTATAAAAGTGGGTCTTTGAGGAATGTGGTTTAGTATGATTATTTCTTAAAACCCTTAGTCTTGGAAGAAAACATGGATTTCTGATGTATTTATATATATATATGATGGGTGCATCCTTTTTAAATTTAAATGATATGATTACTATTTTATAAGCTTTGTGTTTGTACTCTATGAAATGGGTAAATGAGATGTGACATATGAGACATAATGTATTGGGGTTATGATGCATATGACATGAAAAAAAACGAAATTTAATGAGAAAAATGAAATGAGAAATTTGACTTGGATATTTATGATAATGTGTGAAAATAATTGGGAGAGGAACTAGTTGTGGGTTGGACTCCCAGATTTGCAAAATTAAATGTTATAAACAAATAATGAATTGTATGGATGGATGCGATTTAAGTTGGCTTGGTGGCTCTGCGGTGAAAAACTAAAAACTTGTGCAAGATGGGGACCACATGTCCACGAGTTAGCCCTCGAATGTGGTGTTGTATCGTGGTGAGTTATAGATATATCTATTACCCAATGGCTTCGCGTAGTCTATTGGAAACTAATAGGGAAGGATTTCTATAAGCTGCACCCGATATCGATTTATTAGTTGTGATTGCGTTGTGGTGAGTTATAGAGCTATCTATTACCCAATGGTTTTGAGTAGCCTATTGAAAAGTAATAGGGAGGGATTTCTATAATCTGCACCCGACGTCAATTTATAATGTGATATGGTTTTTGCGAAAAATCGGGTGATGAGAAAATAATATGATTTTATATGAGAGAAAAGAATGTTTTGAAAAAGGTTTGTGAAAAGAACAAATTGGTGTGCGTGAGTGTGTGCATTGGAATAAATAATAATAAGTGCTGAAACTTGTATTTTATTTCGGTTGCACCCATCACACCTTACAAATTATACATAATACTTGATTAGTCTTTATTCTACGAGTTTCGGCTCATAAATATATATATCGAAAACCATTTCAGATTTCGAGGATCTGGGACAATATCAGGGCGAAGGATGCATGTGGAAAAAGGGGCAGAGGGAAGATCTAGTTTTTCTTTTGTATTTACATTACCTCATGATTGTACAGAAAGTAAAATGGATGATTATAATGACATAAGTGTTGATTTTTTTTTATAGAAAATCCTAGAAAAGCTTAGAAATTTAAAGAAAATTTTGAAAATTTTTAGAAAAATTTTAAGAAAATCCAAGGATTTTAAGAGAATGTTTAGAAAATACTAAAAATTTGAAGAAAATCTTGAAAATTTTTAGAAAATCTCATAAAATTGAGAAAAATTTTTAAGAAAATCTTAGAAATTTGAGAAAAATTTTTTTAGACAATGTTAGAAAATCCTAAAAATTTGAAGAAAAATTCTGAAAATTTTTAGAAAAATTTTAAGAAAATCCAAGAATTTTAAGAAAATGTTTAGAAAATCCTAGAAATTTTAAGAAATCCTAGAAATTTGAGAAATTTTTTTAAAACAAAGTTATAAGATTCTAGAAATTTCAGGAAGATTTTTGTTTGTTTTTTTTTCTTTTATTTTTTTTAGAAAGAATAATTTACACAAAATGATAAAAGTTCACCTGATACGCCCGGACTTAGGATTACCAGGATATGCAGAAATCACTAACCTAGGTGCCTAGTTTTCTAGGGCTTGAAAAGAATCGAAGGACCGTCACCTAGGGTTTGAATGATTTGCTTGATTTATTAGGGTTATCCACTGCACGTGTTATGTGTTTGATCTGCTCTTTATGTATCTTTTATTTCTCTCTTCTTTACAGGCTGGTCACTATGTCCGAGGCTTCAGAGGTTCAGCCTCTGGGGAGGTGTTGGAGTGGTATGATGCCCTCTCTGCTCCTAGCCGAGCTTATATTGATGCCTCCGGCTTTGCTCGCTTCATACCCCTGTTGGGTAGAACGAGCAATGACCAGGTATGGTTGATTGCCTTGGCCGAGCGGTGGTGGGATACCACCAACATTTTTTATTTCACCACCTTCGAGGCTACTTTGACGCCTCTGGACTTCGCACTCAATACGGGCATCCAAGTGGGCGGTGTTCCTATTCCATTTGACCCACTCATAGCTCAATCGTCCGACGCACTGCTGTATTTTCTTGGGGCCGTCCCTGCGTAGATGGACCGAGATTTAGTCAGATATACTTTGTTCTTTGACCGCTTCCGACACTTCTAGTGCACTAAGCCTCGCCACTACGAGTGGGTCGCCCGAGGCTTTTTGATGTATATGTTTGGTACCTCCTTGTTTTCGAACAAGGAGAACACCGTTCATTTACACTACTTGGGCAGCCTAGCTCATCTTGACCGTGTTGCTTCGTATGACTAGGGAGATGCTGCCCTGGCCACTCTCTATAGCTTCATGAGAACTCTCACCAAGTTCCCCCAGGAGCTCATCATTGGGGGATACTAGAGGGTTTGGGAGGTATGATTTAGCTTCTGCAGTCCTTTATTTATTTATGTTATTTGTCACCATCTGCTTGCTGATATCTTCTTCTTTGCAGTTGTGGACCTATGAGTTCCTCGGGCTTCATGTCTCGATGAACTCTGCAGCAAACCCTCTGGTCATTTCCCGAGCAGCCCGGTGGTCCCGAGGGCTGAAGGGGAAGAAGGCCGGGGGGAAGGACATTGACCGATTCTGGGTGTCACTAGACCAGTTGACCCCTGACCAGGTATTTTTATTTATTGCTTATTATTCTGTATACTCGTTATTCATCTTACTGCACTGTTCACCGTGCTGTTCGCTGCACTTTCCATTATACTATTCACTGCACTATTCATTACACTGTATGGCTTACTGTTCTTTGCATTATACTATACTTTGAACTATTGCAGGTCTATTGGCATGTTTGGAGGGGTGTAGAGGATCGGGCCGGCGTAGATCTGATGCGCAGCTGTGACATTGCTGCGAGGCGTATCTTGCTGGAGGGCCCATTCGGGCGGGAGTACTATCTGGGAGAGCGAGTGGTTCGCCAGTCGCTCGGCCTGGATCACTTCTGGATCCCGGTGGTTCCTCCGGCTTGTATGCGCCAGACTGAGGAATTGAGCCCTATTGATCTGCTGCTGGAGACAGTGGGGACCCCAGCTATGGAGATGCTCGTAGCGGAGGGGGATTATATGACCTAGGCCTAGGCTCATCTGATGGGACCACTAGGACCTAGCCCGACTAGTGGCAGGAGGAGGCGAGCACCAGAGGATGAGGGAGCTGGTGTTGGTGCAGCTGTCGGTGCTGAAGCGGGAGCTGCTGGTGGAGATGCCGCTGCTGCTGGAGGTGCAAGGGGGATGAGGGGTCCAGAGATCCCGTGGGATGTCCAGACCGTGGTATATGGCTTCCCATTCCCTCTGCCGGTTCCTGTTCCACCGTCATTGGAGTTCAAGGCTGACATCGGCCAGGTTTGTCTTTTACCTTTCCTTCAGCTACTTATTCTTTTATTTTCTCATTTCACTTGAACTACTCTCATCTTTGCAGATCAATCAGGCTTGGATAGACCGTACTATGCTGATGGGTACAGGTTTGAGAGCTCTGGTCTGGCAGATGGATGGCTCGATGCGAGCAGCCGGTGTTGCTTTCACGCTTGTGGCTATTGTAAGTAGTTTGCATGTCCTTTTTCGTTTCTTTCGCACTCTTTATTATTATTCTGTTCTGAGTTGTACTCCTCTTCCTGGCAGCCTTCAATTCCAGCTACAGTCATTGTACCGCCGCAGGCTCCAGTTAGGCCTCCTGCTCCTACCCCAGCTCCCGCTCCAAGCCGTGGATCCCGGGTATCTCCTTGGGCTCATTCTAGAGGGTCGATCTCATCTGCTCGGAGCCGATCCAGAGTTATTTCTTCTTCTAGCAGTGACGACGGCAATGACTTCGACAGACTCTTCGAGGATGACAGCTCGGAGGAGGCCAGCCCTTCCCGTCGAGTCCACCTGAGGCACACCTGAGAGAAAGAGAGAGCTTTCTTTACACATTTATTTTGATGGGCCTGCGTGCCCCAGTTTGACATACTTAGATACACTTATTTGATCCATGGGCCTGTGTGCCCCGATTTTGCTGTTTGTTGGGCCTAGGTGCCCTAGTTTTTCATTCTAACATATTGATATGTTTTTTATGTATTTTAGGCCTTAGTGCCATTTATCTGTTCATCTGTTGCATGATTTCCCTCTATTTGCTGCTCAAACTGCCTTGGATGGATAGTTCAGATGCCACAACTAATACAGATCACATAAACTGCAAATTGTCCCATACCTGTCATGTTCAAACATAGCGGTCGCCATAATATAACAAGGCGGTCGCCACATTCTCAAAATGTGTACTTGGCAGTCGCCCATTTCAACATGGCGGTCGCCTGGTCAAAGGAATGTTGTCACTGTACTATGCTTTTTAGAGTTGGCAGTCGCCAGTTCCAAGACGGCAATCGCCACCTTGAATGGGCTTTCTACTGAAATTTTGATTTTGTACATTTTTGAACCTTATATGTATAGTCCTGGAGGCCCCATTTGTTGTTACTCCGACTCAGATGGCTTCTCCTCTTTCTCCATGGATTGAAGCATTTTCCCACATTGAACATTTAAACTTCTCCCCATTTGGCTTGAATGCCCTTTTCTCACCGAGGGCCGTGGAGATTAACAGTCCCTTATTATCAGCTGCTACTCAACTGTGGGATCCGTAGTTTCACGTCTTTTGATTTGTCATTGAAGAACTCTGCCCCACTATAGAGAATTTGCTGCCATGTTGGACCTGACTCCGCAGAATTCTATTATCGTCCCCACCCCTTTTCTCTCGGCTAGGCAGCAGGTGATGTAACTCTGCGGCCTGTCTAAGATGGAGGCTTCTCGTTTGACCTCGAGTGACTGTCTTGACATTCCCTGGATTATTGAGAGGTTTCATCCTACTGGTGACCTTGGTTTTCAGCTACGGCGACGCTACGCACTTTGCTTCTAACTTCTAGTCCAGTATCTTCTTGCCCCTTCTAACGGGCGAGTTAATTGCGCTTTGGTCGACATTGCAGGATAGATGTGGATGCGGAGGGATTTTGTGCCCCTTGTTTTGGCCGAGACACTACTGGGTTTAGACACTTTTCATCGTGATGAGACCAACACCTTTGCTAGCAGCCCCCTACTTCTTCAGGTAAGCTCAACATCTTTTTCTATATCAAGTTCATTTTCACACCGCAAAGCCTTTGTCTTACTGTTCTAACTCTTGCTACAGATCTGGCTAATGGAGAGGGTGAACCATGTTCAGAAGCCTCCCACTAATAGACACAGCGCTGCTGCTTTTCTTTACCGCCCCCGTTATTAGATATGTGACACCGAGGCAGCTTGGCGACAGTATCTTTCCTCTCTAACCAGTCCAGACATTACATGGCAGTGCCCTTGCTGGCGGATCCCTGTCATGACTTTGACTACTATGGATTATCCTAGTGTGCTGCTTGTTGGCTTACGTCAGACTACCTTTTATTATCCCCATCGGATTGTGTAGCAGTTCGATCGCAGTCAGACCATCTTTCCTAGCATTCAAGGCTGTCTGTTGTCAGCCATACTACGGGCCCCATTTCTATCATCATATCGGGATGCTTGACCATCTCGCTCATTGATAGAGATGCATGAGTTGCAGTGTTTCGATCTTTCTGTTGAGTACAAGACATGGCTAACACAGGACAGGGAGAAGAAGGGTAAAGAAGAGGAGAAACAGGCAGCTAAAAGGAGAAAGTCTTGAGAACACCCACTTTGTTTTAAAAAAATTTCACAGCTTTCTTTTTTTTTTTGTAGAGTTTGGGACTTGTGTGCCCTCCCTTTATTTAAGAACTTTGTAATTTTGCTTAAAGAAATGAAAAGCTCCCACTTCATGTTTAAAATGGTTCAAATTTATCAAAGCTTGAATGTCTTTATTATCAAAATTCAGAAATTAATTTGCATTGGTCTCACTCAGATCCAAAGATGGTTAAAAACGAAGAGTGCGGCCGGACTTCTTAAAGAAGCTGCCTACGTATCCCAAAAAGATGGAATCAGGCCATAACGTAGTTCAAGCCTGGTTTTCACTCGGGTATTGACGCTCTTCTTTTGTAATACCCTATCTTTTTTCAAGGTCGCCCTTTCGGGATTTCAGCCTTGCGGGCTACTCTAACTTTTGCCTGAGTTGTCTTTTCGATTTTCAACTCAGCGAGCTTTTATTTTCTCCTTATTTTTACCTCAAGGATAGTATTTTTTGAGTTGATCGAGGTTAACTGGAGTGGAGAATGCATTGCCATCCAAGTCTATAACAACGACTGCACCACTGGTCATGATGGTTTTGATTAAAACGGTCCGGACCAATTTGGCTTGAACTTGCCTCTTTGGTCAAAAATAGGAGCTCTAATTTCTTTGAGAACCAAAACTCCATCTCTGAGGTCCCGAGTCCTGACCTTCTTATAGAATGCTCGAGCTATCCTCCTTTGGTAACCTTGCACGTGAAATAGAGCCCGTTGCCTTTTTTCATCGAACAAGAGTAGCTCTTCCATCCGGTTCCTCTGCCATTCTGCTTCTGAGATATTGGCCTCGGCCATTACTCTTAGAGAAGGGATTTTCACCTCAATGGGAAGTACAATTTCCATCCCGTATACTAGAGAGTATGGCGTAACTCCTGTTGAAGCTCTGATTGACGTTCTGTATCCCCAAAGGGCAAACGGTAAATGCTCTGGCCAATCCTTATGCGAGTTAATCGACTTTTGCAAAATTTTCTTGATATTCTTATTTGCTGCTTTGACTGCCCCGTTGGTCTGCGGCCGATATGACGAGGACTTGTGAGCCACTATCCGGTATTCCTCGAAAAGATCCAAGACCACCCCTTGGAAATGTGGGCCATTATCCGAGATGACCTCATGGGGAATTCCATATCGGCAAATGATATTTTGCTTGATGAACTTAGCAACATGAGAGGCTTTCAATACCGAGTAGGAAGCTTCTTCCACCCACTTGGTGAAATAGTCGATGGCCACTAAGATAAACTCATGTCCATTGGATGCCTTTGGTGTTACCCTTCCAATCACGCCGATGCCCCATACTGAGAATGGCCATGGTGACGTCAGGTTGTACAGCTGAGACGGGAGAATGTGCATAAGATTTGCGTGAATTTGGCACGTATGGCACCTCCGTACGAACTGTATACAATCTATCTCCATCGTCATCCAAAAATACCCTTATCGTAGGATCTTCTTGGCTAACATGTTACCACTCATGTGTGGCCCACAGACTCCAGCGTGTATCTCTATCATTAGCTCTTGGCCCTCTTTAGTGTTTACACATAGCTTGTTGACCCTAGAATGTCCTCGTTTGTATAATCTACCACCACAAATGACAAACTACGCAGATAGTTGTCGTATTGCCCTTTTATCCTTTTTACTGGCAAACTTGGGATATTCTCCTTTCTCTACGAAGTTCTGAATGTCAAAGTACCATGGAAGGCCATCAGTGCTTTCTTCAATGGCGGTTGTTATCTCATAAGCCGGCTTCCTCTTTTGCTCAGTTATCAAGGGCCTCATTTGGGCTTCGGGCAGTATGTCAATCATGGATGCTAGGGTGGCCAGCGCATCGGTGAACTTATTCTGTAGTCTTGGTGCATGGGTGAAGATCACCAGTTCAAAGCACGGTATCAGCTTCTCTAGCTCCTGATGGTAGAGAATCAATGTTACGTCCCTGACCCTCCATTCTCCTCTAGCTTGTGAAACCACTAGTGCTGAGTCTCCGATGACTTCCAGTTTCTTTGCCCCTAGTTCCGGGGCTACCTCCAATCCAGCTAAACATGTTTCATACTCAGCCTGATTGTTGGTGACTTCAAAATTGAGTTTCAATGATAAGGGGACATGCGATTCGTCGGGAGTGACAAGGAGGACTCTTATTCCGTAGCCATATTGATTAGATGCGCCATCAAAATATAGAGTCTATTTTTCATCCCCAACTCTCATTAGTTGTTCGTCAGGAAACTAAAACTCCGTGTCTTCACCTCCTTCAATTGGTTGATCGGCCAAGAATTCTACCACTGCCCTACCTTTGATTGACTTTCGGGTGATGTACTTTAGATCGAACTTTGATAATAGCAGTAACCATCGAGCCAGCCTTCCTGTCAGTGCCGACTTTTCGAACAGATACTTTAATGGATCCATCCGGGAGATGATGTTCACTCTGAAAGACAGTATATAATGCCTTAATTTTTGGGAAGCCCAAACTAAGGCCCAGCATGTCTTCTCCAGCGACGTGTATCGTACTTCTGACCCGGTCATCTTCTTGCTTAGGTAGTAGACGGCCTTTTCAATTTCAGTTTTGCCTTCTTGTGCCAGCATACATTCCATAGCTGAGTCAGTCACTGACAAGTAAAGAATCAGTAGCCTGTTAGGTTCAGGAGGAGCTAAAATAGGTGGATTTTGTAGGTACTATCGTACGGCATTAAAGGCATCTTGGCATTTTTGATCCCACTCAAACTTGACTCCTTTCTTCAATAGGCGGAAGACTGGCTCATAGGTAGTTGTCAGCTTTGCGATAAACCGACTGATAAAATAGATTTTTCCCAAAAAGCCCCTAACTTCCCACTTGGTCTTCGGAGGAGGCATTTCCATAATTGCTTTGATCCTCGAAGGGTCGACATCAATGCCTCGTTGAGTGATCATGAATCCGAGCATTTTTCTGGCAGTGACTCCAAATGCACACTTCTGCGGGTTGAGCC
>JAUMHN010397771.1:0-16368 GCA_032360265.1 Heliamphora ciliata
ATTAATTTAGAAAGGTTGATATAAAAACCCATGTTTAAATTAACTGAAAATCATAATTAAGCAATGTGTGAACTCAAGTCTTGAAACTTAATGTATAAAATTGGAAGTAGAAACATTTGAATATGATATAGTAACGTGAAATTGTGAAGTGGACTAATGAAGAATAAACTCATGAATAACAAGTAATATTTGGAATTTACTGGGTTTAAATTGTGTGAATAGTGTTTGGAACACTTTGCACTCATGGAAGTCGAGAACCAATTAAATAAAAGTGACTTATGATGACCCTTATATTAAGGGTTGGGTTAGCGAATTAAAAAATCAACAAAGTGGGCCTTATCCAACCCTAATGCAATACATTTGAGAAATTAATTAATTTAAATTCATGAAAATATGAAATATGTTGGTAAAGATGAGGCAAAAACATAATACATGAATAAAGCAATTATAATATGGTTATTAAACGTTGTTGGAACTTCTCAATTGGTTGGTTGAATTAAACGGATTAAATTGACATCTAAATTGGAAAATTTAGGAACTTTAAATTCTTTGTATACGTCTGAACCACATAGAGGAAGCATAAATGGGTTGATAATTTATGAAGATTGGATAAGTGTTGAATAGGAGAAATAATGAAAGTATGTTTGGGATTTATGAAATTGATGAAACTTGAAAATAAAATTGGGAAGATCATGGAATGTATAGTAACTAAGAGTTTGTGGTTGAATGAATGACCAAAATCAAATGATTTGAAATTAATTGGTATGAAGAATTTACCCGTTAAATTCAACATGAAAATCAAATGAGAAATTGATGGGTGGATGACATGTGTGAGTTGTGATTATGGATGATATAATAAAAATCAGATTTGAAATTTGAATTGGTAAACTATAAAATTATGAAATGTGACTAAAAATTACGATTTAATGAATATTGGGTTTTATTGAATTGATATGGTAATGATTATGAGATTTGATTTTGGGAGATGAACTCCCGATTGCTAATGAATAATGTTGTATTAATCGAATATGGAATCGACTGTTGTTTGATTGATATGGATGTGATTAAGTTTGACTTGACTAGCTCCGCGGTGAAAGACCGAAAACTTGCGCAATCTGGGTACCATGTTCCCTCGGGTTAGCCCCCGTAAAACGGACGTGATTGGGTCGTGGTGAGTTATAGAGCTATCTATTCACCAATGGCTTTGCATAGCCTATTGGGAGAATAAGGAGGGGTTTCTATAAGCTACACCCGACGTTGAGTATTTGATGATTGTAGAGGTGAGTTAAAGAGCTATCTATTCACCAATGGCTTTGAGCAGCCAATTGGGAGAATAGGGAGGGATTTCTATAAGCTGCACCCTATGTCAGTTCAATATTGGATTGATGAAATGAAATGTAAGTGTGGATAATGAACTAGTGAATTAACAAGAAAGTTAATAGTTTTATGGTAGAAAAGCGTGCGTTGGTATTCAAAGACTTATTAAAAGAAAAAGGGAATGAAATTGAGAACTAAAGAATGACAATGTGAGACCCGGACCCGTTTCTTTTTGAGACTTATATGTATATATGATGTGTTTTGCAAATATATGTCTGCGGTGTATGATTTACTCGTTTTGATGCATTTTTATGTTTACCTGAGCACACGGGGTTGGTTCCTGGAATTGTAGGGAGTTGCTGTGCAAATTTCAAGAATTCAAAAAAACAAAATATTTTATAAGCCTATAAATATCAGAACTTTGATATTTTCTAAAAAGATATTTTGAAAACTTAACTCCTAAGTTTTCTCAAAATTCTCTCTGCCTTCTCTCTAACTTCTCGGGGGTCTCGGGCTTCGTTTTTGATAAACCAACTGCTGATCCTTGGTATCAACATCAAGGGCTTCGCATCCATCTAATCAAAATTTGATTCCGGTGAAGCTCGATTTTGCATGTGAATCGAGGCATCGTGTTTTTGACCCAATGAGGTAGGATTTCAGATTCTACTGTTGTATAAGAGATATATATGTAATCTTATTATGTTTTATCATTTAAAAACGCATGAAAAGATGATTTGTGTTTTAGATCCAGTTTTGGGTTAAAACCATTTTTTGGCGTTCAAGTGAATGAAACCGTGTTTTGAGGGTTTCTTTTGTGGCTTTATAGTAATCTTGGGCATACATATCCTTGTGGGTATCATATACAGGAGTTTGGAGGTTTCATTTAAGGTTTGGAAGAAAAAAACTAGAGAACCCGTAGCCAAAAACATTTTCTGGGCTGGTTTAGTTGACTGAATCCATAAGTTCAGTCGACTGGATCATCCTTTGGTGAGTTCAGTCGATTGAACATGGGGGGTCAATCGACTGAAGTTCTTTATGTTTTGGTTCCCTTTTTCTAGTGCCTATTTCAGTCGACTAGGGGCTTAGGTCAGTCGACTGAACTCCTGTGAGGGCTGAGGGTGTTGTTTGGGTGGTTCGATGGTTGGGTTTTTGACTTCCCTCACTTTCCCTAGATGGTTTTAATGGTGATAGATTTATGAAATCTCGCTTTGTGGAGTTTGATTTTCAAATGGTTTGTTTGGAAAAGGAGTATTTATGAAACTTTTAGGAAACATGTTTATTGAAGGTTTGGAGTTAGCCCGTGGGGTTAAGTCTCAACTTCTAAAATATTTTGATGAAATATGTGTTTATATGTTTTGGTTTGATCTCCATGGGTCATGGATTGGATCTCATATATATACATGTGTTGTATATCTGTTTTGTAGGTTGGTTTTGAAATGTTATCCATAGATGTACCGGGACAATGGGTTTATGAGTGGGCTTCCATTGCTCTTTGGTGAAAGTCCAGAAACGTGCGCAGCGTAGTTACATACGGTCCTTCGGGTTAGTCCCCGAAAACGAGGTGGTTGGGTGCTTAGTACCCTCGGGCTGTGGTCCCGTAAACTAAGTGGTTATCAGGTGTTTAGTACCTTTGGGGGCAGTCCCGTAACTAAGTGGTTACATTGTCATAACTCCGTATAGAACTTGTCATTATCTAGCTGATCTTCAGTAGTTTAAGACTAGGATAATGGGCAGCAGTCTATAGCGGTTACCTTTTCTGGTATGGCAGAGTCGGTACATAGGATCTCAATTATCTTGTCTCCTTGGTTGATTGTTGTCCCGAGTGGAGAATGTTGTTTTACTGCTTTCCCTTAACTGTGGCATGACAACTCTCAAGTTTATATGCATAGTTTCAAGGATGAAAATGATAGTTTTCAGATGAAAAATTGGTGGTTTATGTGAGAAAATTGTGTTGGCTTTTGTGGTCGAGCTAGCTCTCACCATATGATTGCATATCCTGCTTTACAGCTTTATAGTCTGTTCCCATTGAGCTTTGGCTCACGTGGTTGGTTTTTCTAAAAACTTTTTCAGGTGGACGTGAGGAGATGACCTAAATGCCCATTGAGACAGAAGACTAGTTGTAGTTTCTCCTGTTTTGTACATGTACCTTTGACATGTGATGCCTGTTTCAGAAGGCGGGTTTTGTACGCCTTTTGGCGATATACTTATTCGTGTATGAGAATACATGTTTACAGTTTTATGTGAGTACAACTGTGGGAATTTTATTTAGATGTTATATTTAATTTCTAACTGTAAAACCTATTTTCTTAAATAGGTGTTTAGGTGGGCTTTCCTGTGACCCGAATGTTTGGGGGGTGATAACTTGGTATCAGAGCTCTGGGTTTAAATACCTATGAGCCATGGGAAAGAGGGTACATCACCTTGTGAGGATGTATGTGTGCTTGATTGCATGTGTTACAGCGTTTTCCTAACATAGCATGATAGCTTGTGATATATACGTGGGTATGGAGGTTGGACCATAGGGTTGATTAGTCTTGCATTCGGGCGTTTGGATTAACAGACTTGGATCCATGTTAGAGACGCGTTTCTTCGACGTGATTTCTAGCAAGGAATCTAAGTAGGTTATTCAGATGGATGAGTCTTTCTTGTCGATTCTCCTCGATATGTGAGATGTGATGACATGATATTACGTGGCTATGTGTTAGCTTGCTTATCTGTCTTTTATGTTAGCAATAACATGTTGTATGTATTCTGATCCTGTTATGTTACTTTCGTATAGAGTTATGCCCACGCGGGGAGGACAAGGCCATGGTCGAGGCCGTGACCGTGGTTCTGGCCGAAGTGACATTCTAGTCCTAGATATTGGGGATGCTAATGCACCCCAAGGACCTATTTTCGAGGGAGATCTGTTGCGTGAGATGGTCGGCTCCATTCGGCAACTGGCTGAGGCCACTAGAGGTAGGGAGAGTGCACCCGAGCCGAGGGTGATAGTTGCGATGCGTGAGTTTCGCCGCCTAGACTCACCTACCTTTTCTGGGGATCCCAATCCCACGGTTGCCACTGAGTGGCTGGAGCTGGTTACTAGGATCCTGGATTCGCTTCAGATTGAGGAAGATGATCTGAGGGTGATATGTTCTGCCTTCTAGCTGAGAGGGAGTGCTCACATGTGGTGAAAGTTTGCTAAGACCACAGTGGCAGGCACCTGGGATGCATTCACGAAGGTATTTCTAGAGAAATACTTTTTAGCGACTCTGAGGGATCGTTACAGAGAGGACTTCCTATTTCTAACACAGGGGATGATGACAGTGCTTGAGTATGAGGCTCAGTTTACTAGCCTATCCAGATTTGCGCAGGAGATTGTGCTTACTGATGAGTTTCATGCGAAGCGGTTTGAGAGGGGTTTGAGGCCCTCTGTTCGAGACAGGGTGGCAGCACTGAGGCTGTAGGTTTTTACAGAGTTAGTGGAGACTGCTATGAAAGTGGAGGATACTCTAAACAAGAGGCGTAGAGACAGGGACAGTAGGGGTCAGTCAGATGGGGGACGCACGCAGTTCCAGGGATGCAAGGACAAGCATTGATGGATATCTGGTCTGAGTTCGCATCCAGTGGGGTCGTATCCACCCCAGTCTTTGCATCTACGCCTCCCGTAGCCTCAACGGGAGGGTCAGAACAGATGGCGCTTTGTCATAGACGCTAGTTGCCAGGACACCACGCAGCAGAGTGCTGTTGTCCCATGCCTGTTCAGGCACAGTCGCAGTCGTAAGCTCAGGGAAGGGGGGCAGTGGTTTATTTTGAGTGTGGGCAGTCTGGGCACATCCGGAGGAACTGTCCTCAGGGTAGGAGCATTCAGAGCACAGCAGGAGCACCAGTAGTTCCATTAGGCTAGGGGAGACAGATATATTCACAGCCTAGAGCTCAGACGTCCTATTGTGCAGAGGGAGGAGCTTCAGTGCAGTAGAGCAGGCAGTCGGCAATGTAGTCGAGCAGTAGACCAGTCAGAGCTTACATCCTTGCAGAGCCCAGTTCTTCTAGAGCACCAATTGGTTCCGACGCTGCTGCTACCACCTCCGTGATCAGAGGTACTCTTCTAGTCTTCAGATCATGGGCCAGTGTTCTTATCGACATTGGAGCATCACGTTCGTTTATTTTTTCTTCTTTTGCATCTGCTTTGGGGTTAAACATGGACTCGTTGGGTAGTACGTTGTGTGTAGAGACCCCGGTGAGTGGGAGTGTGAAGTTGAGCCTTGTCTGCAGATCCTGCGTGTTGGAGGTTGCCGGTCGTTGCTTAGAGTTTGACCTTGTTATTCTAGACATGACTGTGTTCAATGTCATTCTAGGGATGGACTGGCTGATCACCTATCGTGCCTTTATCGATTGCGATCGACGGAGGGTGACGATTTGTACCCCAGTGGGAGATTGATTTTGTTTTATGGGAGACCGAGAGGATGGTTTGAGGTTTATACCAGGCGTTATGCGGAACCAGGGCAATCTGGGTTTCCTTTTCTCAGCTCTCATGTTGGATGAGGAGGTTAGAGTTCGAGGAGAGTTACCTCCGGTGGTGTGTAACTATTCTGATGTCTTTCCAGATGATTTGTATGAGTTGCCACCGAGCCATGAGGTAGGGTTCTCTATTGACCTGGTTCCCGGAGCTGCTCCCATATCTATACCGTCCTATTGCTTTGCACCAGGTGAGTTTGGTGAATTCAAGGTGCAGTTACAGGAGTTGCTAGATAGGGGGTTTATACGTCCGAGTACTTCACCGTGGGGAGCTCCTTCTCTTTTCGCAAAGAAGAAGGATGGATCTTTGCGTCTGTGTATCGAATATAGGAAACTGGACCAGGTGACAGTGAAGAACAAGTATTCGATGCCGAGGATAGATGACTTGTTTGATCAGCTGCAGGGTTCGAGTTGCTTCTCGAAGATAGACTTAAGGTCGGGATATCACCAGTTGAGGATTAGGGACAAGGACATAGCGAAGACCGCCTTTAGAACTCGCTATGGTCACTATGAGTTTTTGGTTATGCCGTTCGGTCTAACGAACGCGCCAGCTACTTTCATGGGTCTGATGAACCAGATCTTTCATTCTTACTTGGACAGCTTTGTGGTAGTGTTTGTTGATGATATTCTGATATATTCACCCACTAGGGAGGCACACGAGGATCACCTGCGGATCGTCCTACAGACTTTAAGAGAGCATCGCTTGTACGCGAAGTATGAGAAGTGCGAGTTCTGGATGACTCAGGTGAGATTTTTGGGACACGTAGTGTCGACAGATGGGGTAGTTGTGGACTCGTCAAACACAGATGCTGTGACCGATTGGGAGCGACCGAAGAGTGTCTTTGAGATACGTAGTTTTCTGGGTCTAGCTGGTTACTATCGACGGTTCGTGAAGGACTTTGCTAGACTCGCTGCACCGATGACCCGTCTGACTCGGAAGGGAGATGTGTTCGCTTGGAGTGAGTCCTGTGAGTTAGCTTTCCAGGAGCTGAAGATGAGGTTGACCAGTGCGCCAGTGTTGATCATTCCAGAGCGAGGCTTGGGGTATACTGTATATTGTGATGCTTCACATGACAGTCTTGGATGTGTTCTGATGCGGGAGGGTAAGGTTGTAGCGTACGGTTCGTAACAGTTGAAGACACATGAGCGAAACTATCGTACGCATGATTTGGAGTTGGCAGCTGTGGTCTTCGCCTTGAAGACATGGCGTCACTATCTGTATGGTGAGAATTTTGAGGTTTTCTCCGATCATAAAAGCTTAAAATACTTGTTTTCGTAGAAGGACCTGAACATGCGCCAGTGACTGTGGATGGAGTTGTTAGAGGATTACAACTTTGACTTGCAGTATCATCCTGGGAAGGCCAACGTGGTGGCAGATGCGCTCAGTAGGAGATCTCACGGATCGTTAGCTTTTGTGGCTATACATGAGTGGGACATGCTTGTAGATGTTGGGGAGTTTGATTTATGCCTTTGGGAGATTGAGACGGGTGCCACCTTATTTTCTGTAGTTACTCGACCCGCATTGATAGCACGTGTGCTAGAGGTCCAGCAGACGGACTAGGAGGCTCAGATGATACGAGACCGCATTGCTAGTGGTGAGGATACAGCATGATGGATTGTGGGTACTGATCAGAGTTTGAGGTTGGCAGGCAGGTTATTTTTGCCAGAGTCATGCCGAGCTGAGTTATTACATGAGTGTCATCATTCTCATCTTGTCGTGCATCTAAGATGCACAAAGATGTACCATTACCTTCGTCGTCAGTTTTATTGGACAGGGATGAAGAGAGATGTGATCCAGTTTGTTTCTCGATGCCTTACCTGTCAACAGGTAAAGGCGGAGCATCAGAGGCCGACAGGGTTGCTACAATCGTTGCTCATATTAGAGTGGAAGTGGGAGCACATCACGATGGACTTTGTGTCAGGACTTCCTCGGTCACCTAGGGGACACGACGCCGTGTGGGTTGTGGTTGATAGGTTGACGAAGTCTGTGCATTTTCTCCCTATCTGAGTGAGGGGTTCGGTGGAACGACTAAGTAGCTTGTATGTCAAGGAGGTAGTTAGATTGCACGGAGTGCCCGTATCTTTTATTTCAGACCGAGATCCGCGCTTCACTTTGCGCTTTTGGCAGAGTCTGCAGGAGGCCTTGGGGACGAACTTGATGTTCAGTACTGCTTTTCACCCCCAGACGGATGGCCAATCAGAGAGGACTATACAGATTCTGGATGATATGCTGAGGGCTTGTATCCTTAACTTCAGAGGTTCGTGGGAGGATCATCTACCTTTAGCAGAGTTTGCATACAACAACAGCTATCAGTCTAGTGTTGGGATGGCACCATTTGAGGCTTTGTATGGCAGACCATATAGATCACCCGTGTGTTGGACAGATGTGGGAGAGACCACAGTCATGGGGCCAGACATGGTACGGGAGACGACAAAGAAGGTTACTGTGATACGCCAGCGCCTACTAACAGCGCAGAGTCGCCAGAAGAGATATGCAGATCAGAAGAGACGACCTTTGGAGTTTGCAGTGGGGGACCATGTGTTTCTAAAGGTTTCACCACGTAGAGGTCTGATGAGGTTTAGTCGTAGCGGGAAGCTATCACCGCGCTTCATTGGACCATTTGAGATCCTTGACAAGGTTGGAGAGGTTGCTTACCGTCTGGCTTTACCACCTCAGTTAGCATCTGTGCACAGCGTGTTTCACGTTTCTATGCTTCAGAGGTACGAGCCTGATCCTTCACATGTGATAGATTGGGCTGAGCTACGGGTTGAGGAGGATGCCACTTATGAGGACCGTCCAGTGAGGATTCTTGGCACAAAGGAGCGAGTGTTGCGGGACAGAACCATTGCTTATGTCATGGTCTAATGGCTTCATCACGGGGTTGAAGAGGCTACATGGGAGTTGGAGTCCGAGATACGTGCTAGATACTCGGAGCTTTTCCTTTTGTGACCATGTAGTGAATTTCGAGGGCAAAATTTCTTAAGGGGGAGAGTTTTGAGACCCGAACCCGTCTCTTTTTGAGACTTATATGTATATATGATGTGTTTTGCATATATATGTCTGCGGTGTTTGATTTACTCATTTTCATGCATGTTTATGTTTATTTGAGCATGCGGGGTTGGTTCCCGGGGTTATAGGGAGTTGCCGTGCAAATTTTGAAAATGCAAAAAAAAAAAGATATTTTGGAGGCTTATAAATATCAGAACTTAGATATTTTTTAAAAAGATATTTTGAAAACATAACTTCGAAGTTTCCTCCAAATTCTCTCTGCCTTCTGTCTAACTTCTCGGGGGCCCCGGGCTTGATTTTTGATAAACCAACTACTGATCCTTGGTATCGACATCGAGGGCTTCGCATCATCCAGTCAGAATTTGATTCCGGCGAAGCTCGGTTTTGCACGTGGATCATGGCATCGGGTTTTTGACCCAACGAGGTAGGATTTCAGATTCTACTGTTGTATAAGGGATATATATGTAATCTTATGGTGTTTACCCTTTAAAAATGCATGAAAAGATGATTTTTGTTTTAGATCAAGTTTTGGGTTAAAACCGTTTTTTGCCATTCGGGTGGATGAAACCGTGTTTTGAGGGTTTCTTTTGTGGCTTTATGGTAAGCTTGGGCATACATATCCTTGTGGGTATCATATACAGGAGTTTGGAGGTTTAATTTGAGGTGTGGAAGCAAAAAACCAGAGAACCCATAGCCAAAAACATTTTCTGGGCTGGTTCAGTCGACTAAACCCATAAGTTCAGTCGACTGGATCATCTTTTGGTGAGTTCAGTCGACTAAACATCGGGGGTCAGTCGACTGAAGTTCTTTCTATTTTGGTTCCCTTTTTCCAGTGCCTATTTCAGTCGACTGGGGGCTTGGGCCAGTCGACTAAACTCTTGTGATGGCTGAGGGTGTCGTTTTAGTGGTTCAGTGGTTGGGTTTTTGACTTCCCTCACTTTCCCGGATGGTTTTAATGGCGATAGATTTTTGAAATCTCGCTTTATAGAGTTTGATTTTCAAATGGTTGGTTTGGAAAAGGAGTATTTATGAAACTTTTGGGAAACGTGTTTATTGAAGGTTTGGAGCTAGTCCGTGGGATTGAGTCTCAACTTCTAAAACGTTTTGATGAAATATGTGTTTACACGTTTTGGTTTGATCTCTGTGGTTCATGGATTGGATCTCATATATATACATGTGTTGTATATCTATTTTGTGGGTTGGTTTTGAAATGTTATCCATAGATGTATCGGGACAATGGGTTTATGAGTGGGCTTCCATTGCTCCTTGGTGAAAGCCCAGAAACGTGCACAGCGTAGGTACCTACGGTCCTTTGGGTTAGTCCCTATAAACGAGGTGGTTGGGTGCTTAGTACCCTCGGGCTGTGGTCCCGTAAACTAAGTCGTTATCAGGTGCTTAGTACCTTCGGGGGCAGTCCCGTAAACTAAGTGGTTATATTGTCGTAACTCCGTATAGAACTTTTCATTATCTAGCTGATCTTCAATGGTTCAAGACTAGGATAATGGGCAGGAGTTTATAACGGTTACCTTGTCTGGTATGGCAGAGTTGGTACATAGAATCTCATTTATCTTGCCTCCTCGGTTGATTATTGTCCCGAGTGGAGAATGTTGTTTTACTGCTTTCCCTTAACTGTGGAAAGATTACTCTCAGGTTTATATGCATAGTTTCAAGGATGAAAATGATAGTTTTTAGATGGAAAACTGGTGGTTTATGTGAGAAAACTGTGTTAGCTTTTGTGGTCGAGCTAGCTCCCACCATATGATTGCATATCCTGCTTTACAGCTTTATAGTTTGTTTTTATTGAGCTTTGGCTCACGTGGTGGGTTTTTTTGAAAAGTTTTTCAGGTGGACGTGAGGAGATGACCTAGATACTCGTTGAGACGGAAGACTAGTTGTAGTTTCTCCTATTTTTTACATGTACCTTTGACATGTGATGCCTGTTTCAAAAGGCGAGTTTTGTACGTCTTTTGGCGATATACTTAATCATGTACGAGAATGCATGTTTACAATTTTATGAGAGTACAACTGTGGGAATTTTATTCAGTTGTTATATTTGATTTCTAATTGTAAAACCTATTTTCTTAAATTGGTGTTTTGGTGGGTTTTTGGGTGACTTGGATGTTTAGGGCGTGACATACAAAGAGAAATTGTAATTTATGTCAAGAGAAGAAAAGAAGAGAAATAAAAGAAAGTCAATGATTGAATAAGAATGAGTAATAAGCTTAATAAGAACGATGAATTAGAGAGATGGTTTGAGAAAAAGTAAGATGAACGAAATAGAATGACAGAGAAAAAGAATGAATGCGACGGCTAAAAGAAAAATAGAGAGAAGTAATATTAAAGTGAAGATGTTAGGAATAAGAAAGAACTAAAAACCTAATGAAAAGGAAAGGCGGAAAGGAAATTAAAGATAAAATATTAAAGAAAATGTAAGTGAGATATGAGAATGAGGAAAGATCAGTTGAAATGAATGTCTAATAATAAAGAGTTAAGATTAATTAAATAAAGAGTGAAGAGAGGAGGGGGGAGAATGGGTTATAAATGTAACTTGAATGTAATTGCATAACAGCATGCCATTCACACCTCACAAATCATGCATTACACTTTTTTTAGTCTTATCCTACGAGCTTCGGCTTAGGTTGTCTATATCCAAATTTTTTTCTGGTTCTAATACAAAGAGAAGACGCAGAAGTATTCTAAGGTTTTGAAGTATGAAGAACATGAATTTATTTTAATGGAGGCTTGTAGTTAACTTTTTGCAAAATGTAAAGAATTTAAAGATGTAGTTCATGTAGACGTGTTTTGGTTAGATACATTGGCTCCTAAGTTTAAGAATCTAAGAATTTTTCCTTTGGATGAATGTAATCAGTATGTAATTATAGTGAAGCCTATGTATAAATAAAGTCATATGGAGATGAATACAGTAGTAAGGAAGTGAATAATCTCAATTATTTTGTAGCTTAAGTTTGTATGTTTTAATTTTCTTTGGGTATTGGTATAATTGTGATGTAGTTGGAAATTAATGGTAGTAATAGTTTTGATTGCGTTTGGGAGTTGGAATCCAGGTGGTGCCTGAGTATATATTGTGAATTGAGTTTGACAGGTTTACAGAAAAATTTTGGATAGTCCGAAAAACAGAGGAGACTCTGCCAAAATTTTTAAGTTTTAGACTTAGTATTTCGTAAAGGCTAGGAGTTATCTCTTTTACAATAAGTTAAAAAAATCAGGAGAATATTATTGAAGAAGTCTAGTTATAGGAAGAACGGGTTACCACATGAAGGTCACGTGCCTCGGGTCGGGGGCATGACAGAATGGTATTAGAGCTCTGGGTTCGAATACTTATGAGCTGTGGGTGATGATAATATCTGTGTGTGAATTGTTTGATGATTATAGGCACCACTACACGGCATGAATTGTCTGCTTGGATGGGTTTGTGACTGAATTGTCTTACGTGTACTACGTGTTTGTGTGCATAGAGGTTAAATCTTAGGAGTGATATGACTTGCTTTTGGGCGTTCTGTTAATTATTTTGGGGTTTGAAATAGAAAAGCGTGTGGCCAACGTTCTTTCTATGAGAAACCTAGATTAGTTACCCGGATTGACGTGTCATTTCTAGAGATTCACCTCAGTATGTGAATGTTTGTTGATGTGATGTTTTTCAATTTGACTTATGTGATAGGTGATTATTAAATGTTAAGGATTCAAAGAAAGTTTATACATATCTTCTGAGGAGAAAAAGTTCGATTGAAATTTAATATTGCTAGGCTTATAGTTCCTATTATAGGAAAGTTATGACTATTCGGTTGGAGTTAAACCGGGGCTATGGTATGGATTATGGTTGATGGTTAGAGACTTGAACTAAGGATTTAAGAGTTGATCATTGTAGTGCGTAATGTGATAGTTATACCTTGGTGTTAGTAGAGCATGAAATATGAATGTGTGTTTATTGATGGACTTTGTTCTAAAGCAATGCACTTAAGGATGGAATAGACGAAGGAGTGATAACAATGAACCTTGAGCATTTTAAAAGTTTGAATGTAAGTGATCATTGAACAATCGAACCTTTGTAACCATGGAAATGTTTAAGAGATTGATATGGGAGACGAGGGTACGATTTTCTCTTTTCGGGAATGAGTATCCCTTGGGCGATTTCCATAAGACTGAGAAACTTGGATTGGTAACAAGATGTCTTTTTCATGGGTTAGATCCATATCAAGAGATGGCTCATTCTATCTCTGTTAGAGAAGTAATTATTCGTTCATCTAGAAGGTAGGCAGAACCTGAAATTTTATTTAACGGATATCCTTCGGGATATTATTATCTATTATGATGGAATTATCAGGAATGTATGCAGCAATTCGATTATTCAAGTTAAAGTAGGAGTTTAAGCCAAAAGCTAAAAGTGCAAATAGACTTGATTCAGTTAACGGGTTGGTCGTAACTACTATACTAAATGATTCGTCGTCAAGTAGTAGTTTGCCGTGGCAAATGATGATGGTGACACTGTTTTGTATGGTGAATTTCAAGAATGATCTTCCTGAATGTTGGATAATGTTATATATTTGAATGGTAATGATGGTGGAAGAAAGCCTTGTTGAGGAAATGTTTAGTTCTGAGCTGTCAAGAGCCAATAGGAAAGAAGAGAACAAGTCTAAAAGATATTGCTATTGAGTTTTTGGTTGAGTATAGTGGATAGCAAACACAGCATGGGAGTTTCGAATTCGATAATAACCTTCTCAATCAGGTTCATATAAAAAGGGATGTCATTTTAGATTAGAATATGAGTGCGCAAAAGAATTGTAAGAAATGATAAGGGACTAGGAATAAAGTTATCTGTCAGTGAAGTGTGCTCTTTGGGATAACTTTGTAGTCATGTAAAACGCATTATGAGGAGCACAATGAAACTAAGGGCCTTGAATAAGTGTGAATGGAGTTTTAGTCTGGGAACTAAGTGTAACGAGTGGTTAAATTTTAGTGATGAAGGTTAACAACATGAAATAAGGTAAGATATAATAATGTTCTGAGGATGAAAGATTGTAGAGGACATTGACGAAAAGACTTTTTACTCTAAGAACTAGTTGTGAATTTCGGGGACGAAATTCACCAAGGGGGGAAAGTTGTAGTGACCCGGTACATTATTATTTTATATAATTAATTATTTAAACATAACTAGATTTTAGAACATGATTTTTGAAAAATTGAAACAATATTTGGCGTGTGTTGAGACTCCAGAGAATTTATTTGTGATAAATTCTGTGATGTCAGAAAATTTTAATTGTGTTACTTGAATTTAATTTAAAATTTTAGTTTATATAAGAGTAAATACGTAAATAAATATAAGGGATATTAATATATACGTATTAAGGTACCTCAAAAAAAATGAAAATGAAATGAGAAAGCCTCTCATTCGAAGCTGAGAAGCTTCGAGAGAAACGCATAAAGAGATAGAGATCGAGAGAGACATCGAGAGAAATCGAGGGAGAGACAGAAAAAGAGTATAAAAAACGAGGGAGAGAGAGAGACGAAGCAGAGAGAGTACGCGCGACCGCCCGCCACTGCCGCTCCTGCCACTGTCGGCACCTCCGACCACCACCCAACGCCGGTCACCTTTATTTTCCCACTCACTATTCGTCTCTCTCCCTCTGACTTCTCTTGGCTTCATCTCCTCCCCTGCGGAGATTTGGTTAGTGCTGGTTTTCTTCTTCTCTTCTTCTCTTCTTTTCTTGGTTTCCTCTACGCACCAAAGGGATCATCTCTCAAGAAATTGGTGAGAATAACAACAAATTGAAGGACTACCAAAGGAGAAATTTCAAGACAAGGGAGAAAAGGAAGAGGCCCTGCTTTCCCCAACTCCAATCCCGCTGGTACCCATCTCCTCTTTCTCCTTTTTCTCTTTTCCCTTGCTGTCAACATAAAGATTAGATTTTTACCTCAGAAATTATACAAAGTACACCCAAATTGGAAGCAATGAAAAGCCCCAAGATTTCCCTGGAGCTGTGGCAAATACCTCACTTCCATACCGTTGTTGCCCTCATCATCATTTCTTCTCTTTTCGGCACCTTTGGGGGATCTTCAAGAGTTCTGCTTCATCTAATTACTGAAAATTAGTGAGATTATATACTAAACTAGAAGTTGCAAACAGGGGATTAAAACTCAATGTCCAAGAACCACCACCACTGCAGGTTATACCTTCTTCATCATTGTGATTTTTTTTTCTTTCTTATAAAAGCTTAATTAATACTCCTTCTCTCTCTACAATTGAGGAGTTTGGACATGACACTAGAAGTCTCCAAGGGAGGCATTGAATCTACATAGCAAGAGGAGTCACCTGTAGCCATCGAAGTGGAAATCCACAAAGTGGTCGAAACCCTAGATGGCAGAATTGGGTAAAGATTGAAGCTCTGGAAGCTTGACCAGGTAGGATTTTGACTAATTTTAGTGCCTTGAGTTGATTTGTGTCGATATTTTTTTTAGTATAAAAGTTTAGCTCTATGATTGAGAAATGAATAATTTATCTAAGTGTTTGAATTGATTAACGTGAAATTATGAGAGTTAAGTTCTTGGATGAAATTAGAGATAATTAAGGGTCTATGGAGGCCTTGACATAGGAGGTTGTGATTAAATTAGTGTTCCCTCCCCTAAACCAAAATTAATTGTGGGATGCTTGAGTTTAAATTCACTAACTGGTGGATGAATTTGTAGTGAGTCGATAAGGGGATTAAAATGGAGCTTTGAATAGTTATTGGAGCCGTTTAACTTGAAGATTTGTAGAATGCAAACTAAACTTATTGTTGGAATGATTAATTTAGAAGGGTTGATATAAAAACCCTTGTTTAAATTAACTGAAAATCATAATTAAGCAATATGTGAACTCAAGTCTTGAAACTTAATGTATAAAATTGGAAGTAGAAACATTTGAATATGATATAGTAACGTGAAATTGTGAAGTGGACTAATGAAGAATAAACTCATGAATAACAAGTAATATTTGGAACTTAGTGGGTTTAAATTGTGTGAATAGTGTTTGGAACACTTTGCTCTCATGGAAGTCGAGAACCAATTAAATAAAAGTGACTTATGATGAACCTTATATTAAGGGTTGGGTTAGCGAATTAAATCAACAAAGTGGGCCTTATCCAACCCTAATGTGATACATTTGAGAAATTAATTAATTTAAATTCATGAAAATATGAAATATGTTGATAAAGATGAGGCAAAAACATAATACATGAATAAAGCAATTATAATATGGTTATTAAAGGTTGTTGGAACTTCTCAATTGGTTGGTTGAGCTAAATGGATTAAATTGACACCTAAATTGGAAAATTTAGAAACTTTAAATTCTTTATATACGTCTGAACCACATAGAGGAAGCGTAAATGGATTGATAATTTATGATGATTGGATAAGTGTTGAATAAGAGAAATAATGAAAGTATGTTTGGGATTTATGAAATTGATGAAACTCGAAAATAAAATTGGGAAGATCATGGAATGTATAGTAACTAAGAGTTTGTGGTTGAATGAATGACCAAAATCAAATGA
>JAUMHN010397782.1:0-16368 GCA_032360265.1 Heliamphora ciliata
TGATGAAGCCACTGAACTTTGACATAGGCAATCGTTCTCCCCCGCAACACCTGTTCCTTCGTATCCAGAATCTTCACAAGACGCTCCTCATACGTTACATCCTCATCAACTCGCAACTCAGCCCAATCTAACACTTGAGACGGATTCGTCTCGTACCTCCGAAGCATAGAAATGTGAAAGACGTTGTGCCCAGATGCTAACTAAGGCGGCAAAGCTAGACGATATGCTACTACCCCAATCCTTTACAGGATCTCAAATGGTCCAATAAAACGTGGTGATAGCTTCCCGCTACGACCAAATCTCATCAACCCTCTGCATGGCGAGACCTTCAAAAACACATGATCTACCACTGTAAACTCTAACGGTCTCCTCCTCCAATCAGCATAACACTTTTGGCAGCTCTGAGCGGTCACCAGTCGCTGACAAATCACTGTAATCACCTGCATCGTTTTCCGCACTAAGTCGGATCCCAAAACTGTGGTCTCTCCCACCTCTGTCCAACACACATGCGATCTACACGGCCTACCATACAGAGCCTCATACGGTGCCATCCTAATACTAGACTGATAGCTGTTGTTGTATGCAAACTCTGCCAATGATAGATGATCCTCCCAAGAACCCCGAAAATCAAGCACACAGGCTCTCAGCATATCCTCCAAAATCTGAATGGTTCTCTCAAACTAACCGTCGGTCTGAGGATGAAAAGCTGTACTAAAAGTCAACCTCGTCCCCAAAGCCACCTGAAGACTTTGCCAAAAGCGCGATGTAAAGCGCGGATCTCGATCAGAAACAATAGTCATCGGTACTCTGTGTAGTCGGACTATCTCCTGAATGTACAATCTGCTCAATCTGTCCACTGTGTCTCTCACTCGAATGAGAAGAAAATGTGCTGACTTCGTCAGCCTATCCACTACAACCCAAACAGCATTATGTCCCTTCGACGAGCGTGGAAGTCCTGATACAAAATCCATAGTGACATTCTCCCACTTCCACTCAGATACAGGCAACGGCTGCAACAATCCTGCTGGTCTCTGGTGCTCTACATGTAAGGAAGCATACACAATCAACCTCACTACGTGATAAACCCCTTTTCCCCATGGCTCTTAGGTATTCGAACCCAGAACTCTGATACCAAGTTGTCACGCCCCAAAACTTGGGGTCACGTGAAAATTCACCAAACATCCATTGTATATGAAAATATAGGTTTTCATACATTAAAATTTACTTGTTGAAACTAATGGAATACCCAACAAAGTGTATCTCTCATAAATAAAAGACAACAGTTCAACATGCGTACATTATATCGCCTTATGGCGTACAAAACCTATTTTCAGGAACAGGCATACCAAAAAGAAAAAATTATAAAAGTCTTCCGCCACCGCGGGCACCACCAAGCTACTCATCATCCACATCATCACCTGAAAAAAGTTTTACAGAAAATTTTCACCCGTGAGCCAAAGCCCAATAGAAACAGATAATAAGCTGTAAAGTAGGAATATGCAATCAGATGGTGGGAGCGAACTCAACCACAAAACCAAAATAGGTTTTCCATCCAAAACCCTCAAGTTTTTCTATCAGACTACACAAGTCTCCCAAAACGGTTTCATTAACATAAAACCCTATTTTCATCCTCAAAATCATGTGATGCTAATATTGCAAACAACCAGCCACAGTTAAGGAAAAACAGTAATCAAAACATTGTTCCCTCGCATAATGTACCATCGCAGAAAAGAAGAGTATGATCCTATGTACCGACTCCATCACAAGAAGATAGAGGTAACAACTATAGACTCTTGTCCAGTCTCTAATCCCCATACATCATGGGACCAGTTAGATACAAAAAAGTTCTATACGGAGTACCATAACGAACCACTTAATTTACGGGCACGACACCCGAGGGAACTAAGCGCCCAATTGCCTCAATTTATGGGGATTAACCCGAAGGACCTGAGTACCTACGCTGCGCACATTTTCGGACTTACACCGAGGGTAACTCGTGCCAAATACACGTCAACCCGGTATAACTAGATAATTTTTTAAAAATATTTCTTAAACTGGTACAATATACATATACATATACATAGATCCATCAATCACAAGGAGATCAAAACAAACATTTTCAACATGTTTTCTCCAAAGCAGTTATACAACACGTGTATAAGCAAGAGATCAAATCCATGAAATCATGGAGATCAAACCAAAACATGTAAAGACATATTTTCATGCAAACGTTTAGAAAGTGAAACTCAACCCCAAAGGTTTGCTTCAAACCTCCAATAAACATGTTTTTCATCAAAACCCTTCCTTTTTCTCAAAAGAAACCCAACCTTTTCACCCAAAGGAACCACCAAAAAGCCAAAGAAAATAGCCACCATTTCAATCGATTGAACTCCTCCCCAGTTGACTGAAAAACCTTCTGGAAAAATACCATTTTCGAACAGAAAACATTTCAGTCGACTGAACCTCCTAACCCAAGATCCAGTTGACTGAACTAATGGGTCCAGTCGACTGAACTTGCCCAAAAAACGTTTTTAGCTACGATTTTGACCTCCAATCCTCAAACCAAGCTTCAAAAACACCCGTTTTGATACCTAAAAGAATACCCGAGCCCAAGGCTATCACAAACCATCATAAAAAACATCCAACACTCAGTTTCATCCAATCGAAACGTCAAAAAATAGTTTTAACCCAAAACTAGATCTAGAACATAAAATCACTTTTCATGAATTTTTAAACGGTGAAATAGTATAAAATTATATATAGTACCCTTATACAGCAGTAGAAATTGAGATCCTACCTTGTTGGGTTAAAAACCTAATGCCTCGATCTATGTGCAAATTCGAGCTTTGTCGAAATGAAAATCCGTCCGGATTGATGTGTAGACCACGATGCCGATAGCAAGGATCGACAGTTGGTCCGTCGAAAACCAAGCCCTGGGCCCCCGAGAAGTTAGAGAGAAGGTAGAGAGAAAGTAGAGGAAACTTAGGAGTTTAGTTTTGAAAATATCTTTTAAAAATATCTAACTCCAGATATTTATAAGCCTCCAAAATATCTTTTTTTTTTGAGTTTTCAAAATTCGCACAGAAACTCCCTACAACCCGGGAAGCAACCCCGCATGCTCAGTTTAACCAAAACAGGCATCTAAACACATATATGCATATTAAAGCAAAAATGCTGAAGCATGACTAAAAACACGAAATACGCATATAAATAAAAAAGAAGCGGTACAGGGTCTCACAGTATATGAGAGAATGTTTGAGAGATTTTAAATGAATAAAACAAGAGCTCAAGGGGTCTATTTATAGGCCTCAAAAATAGATTAGCCATTGGGCTAAATAGGGTAATGTTAAACTAGCCGTTTTCAGCAAAAATTTAAATTTTAACTTGTTCAGTCGATTGGATAAACTAGTTCGGTCAGCTGGACCAGCCTTCAATCGACTGAACCTCAAGGGTCAGTCGACTAACTTGTTTAGATCTGAAAATCTATTTTTGGCCAGTTCAATCAATCGACTGGAGGCAAACCATTAGTCGACTGGACATTCAAAATTTCAGATTTTTGTCTTTCCAAAATATTTTGATCACTTTTTGTTTTGCAAAAATATTTTTAAGACTTTTAAGAATCCTATGAGTTTCAAAAGAAATATCCATGAGTTTAGTGAATGTACATAGATTCTAAAAAATAAAATTTAAAATTTGTTCGTCAATCCTTCAATATCTCAACTCTTGCATTTGTTCCAAAAACTTGTTGTCAAAGAATATAATTTGAAATTTTTTTTCATGACTTTCACTTTGTATCTTGAATTATATTAAGTATATATTTCTTGTAAATAATCTCAATAGGCACAATTAAATATTTAAGTTTGTTATCATCAAAATCGATCATTGAAGCCTTGTTAAGCCAACAAGTTAATTTCGAATTTTTTGAATTAATTAAAAGGATTTTAATTTTAATAAATATTTTTCAAAATATGTGTAGCGAAAAAATAAAATAAAATTATTGGTTTTTATTTAAAATTAATTTTTAAAATAAATAAAATTTGAGAATTTTATTTGTTATACATAAAACACGTAAAGATGGTTTAAAAATCGAAATATTTTGCAACGTGTAGTTTTCAAAAATTATAAATTTATTTTAACTAAACAAACTTTATAATCCTTAATTTTTTTTTTAAAAAAAAACAAAGTTGATGAGGAAATTTATTTACAGATAAATTCTGCAGTCTCTATCACTAGTTCATATGTGATATAATTAATTTTGTGTGTTGGCGTTAGGACCTTTTTCTACATCGAATAAAATTAATTGCAGGATCACCGGTATGAACCTCTTTTATGCATAATTCTAGATAATTGTTAGTATGAATCATTTTTTCATTTAAAAGATTTATTGCAAAGCGATTGATTCAGAATTAAGTGATGGTTTACAATTAACTGTAAATAATAGTATCCTCTCTATCAAAGTTACTGCTATTATTTATAAGACCAACATTATGTCAGCTATTTAATTTTACTTGGTAAAATCTATTGTCTAAATAGTAAAATTAATTGAAATTCGCCAGTTTAGACAAATGATGAGTAGTAGACGTTCTTTTCATTGAGGCATGTATTTAGGGTGTACTAGACTGCTTGCGAATTTTTTTTTTATAAAATAGTAGGGGAAATCGATTTTAAAATAAAATTTAAAATTTTGCTCTTCATAATTTATAGTTTTTAATTATGTAATTTTCATGATTAAAAAATAGTTTTCAATCCACTCGCGGCTATATTTAAAGAAAACAAACTTACAGGTCCAAATTATGTTAACTGAAAAAAGAATCTAGATATTATTTTAACTGCCAAGGGCATTCTTAGAAAGTCCGAAAATGTGTTTGTCTTTTAAAAAAGTTCTTTCTCTAAGTCGAAAGGCAAGAAGAAGTAAAATGTTCAGAAATAGGGTGACACAATTTTCAAGGTAGTTAGTGGGTCACGGATTTGTGTGAAAAAGATAAAGGCAGATGTTCTCACTGCACCAGACACGACATTAAAAAAAGTAATGCCCAGTTTAACTTGGAAAGTAGAACAACAAACGTAATTTCTGTTCACTAATTGTCAAAACATGTTTAGCAGTGTTATCTATCAATATCTGGTGTGTAGATACGGAAGCTACTAGTCATGTATGAAATTCTTTGTAGAGGTTCCAAGAAACCAGACAACTTAGTGATGAAGCGATTTATCTACACATGAGCAATAATACAAGGGTGGCAACAGTTGCGGTGAGAGATGCCACTCTCAGTCTTAGTAGAGATGGAATTTTAATATTGAGAGATTATTATGTACCTTCTATTAAAATAAATTTAATTTCTGTTTCTAGATTGGTTAAAGATAGATATTTAGTTTATTTTAATAATTCTGTGGTTATTAAAGATAATAAATAGTTTATCTGTTCTAGTACATTAGTAGATGATTTTTATGTTATTATTCTAATCTCTCCTATACTGCAACTGAATGAATTGAATAATACATCTAATTCACTATTTAAGAGAAATGGACATTCTTTAATGAACCAAACATATCTTTGGCACTTATGCCTTGGTCATATTAATTTGAAAAGAATAAATAGATTGGTCGAAAATAGACCTTTGAGTTCATTGAAAGTAGAGACACTTCTAGTCTGTAAATTCTGCTTGGAGAATAAAATGACTAGGAAGCCGTTTTTGGCAAAAGACTATAGAGTTAAAGAACCGTTGGAACTAGTTCACTGTGACTTATGTGGACTTATGACTATCAAGGATAGAGGAGACTTTGAGTATTTTGTCACTTTTATTGACGATTACTCAAGGTATGGATACATTTATTTAATGCACCGTAAAACTGATCGCTTTAATAAATTCTAAGTATTTAAGGCAGAAACGGAGAAGCATCTAAAAAAATTTATCAAGACACTTTGGTCCAACTGTGGTTGCAAGTACCCATATGGAGAGTTTAAGGATTATTTGTCAGAGGAGGAGCGTATATCCCTATTGACTGCATCGGGCACTCCACAGCAGAATGGTATAGTAGAAAGAAGGAATAGGACTCTTATGGAGATGGTGGGGTCTATGTTGAGTTATTCGGACTTACTCGATTTGTTGTGGAGATTTACATTGGAGATAGCAACTTGTATTCTGAACTTTGTATCTTATAAGTAAATACCTCCTACTCCCACAGAATTGTGAACCGGCACAAGCCTAGTCTAAGATTTATTCAGATTTGGAAGTTTCCAACACACGTGCTGAAAGGGAACACGAATAAGCTGGAACTGAGAACAAAAGTCTATTTCTTTATTGGATATCCCAGGAGAACGAATGGTGATTTATTTTATAATTCTAAAGATAAGAAGGTCATTGTTAGTGCCAATACTTGATTCTTAAAAGAGAATTATGTAATGGATTATAAACCCAAGAGTAGAAATGTTCAGGAAGAGCTAAGAGAAAATACTAGAAATACTAGTAGTACGGGAGAAGTGCCACAGAAAAGTGTCATCAATATCCTATTGATTCGTTGTAGTGGAAGGATTATTAGGACACGTTCAGATCCTGAACCAGATCAGGGTGTTACCATTAACATTTTGGTTTCACCACCAGAAAAGAATGTGGATGATGGTGCACAGAGTTTAGAATCAGCACAACGTATCACTACTAGTATACAGACGCAAGTAGTGCCTCATCGTTGTGGGAGGGTTGTTCGTCAACCCGATGGTATATGTTCTTGGGAGAGTCTTTTGACAAGATTCCAAAAGAACTGAATACTGAACTCTGTAATTATAATGAAGCATTCCAAGATAAAGATGTAGAATTATGGCAAAGGGCTATAAATTCAAAGATGAAGTCTATGTACTCTAGTCACGTCTGAGAATTTATAGAACCACCTGAAGGGATAAAATCTATCGGATGCAAGTAGATCTACAAGAGAAGGAGAGGAGCAGATGGAAAGGTGAAAACTTTCAAAGCTAGACTTGTTGCAAAAGGGTTTACTTAGAAAGAAGAGATCGATTATGTTGAGACCTTTTCGCCAGTAGCCATAATTAAGTCTATCCGAATTCTTTTATCCATTGCGGCTCATTTCGATTATAAAATTTGACAAATGGACATCAAGACAGATTTTCTTAACGAAAGTCTTGACGAATGTATTTATATGGTATAACAGGACAGTTTCATAGCAAAGGGCCAAGAGAACAAGTTGTGCAAGTTTAAGAGATCGATTTATGGACTTAAGCAGGCATCTAGGTCTTGGAATACTCGGTTTGATTAGGCCATTAAATCTTATAGTTTTGATTAATGTTCTAACGAGGCCTGTGTGTACAAGAAGCGTGATAGAAGTGGGCGGTATTTTTAGTATTTTACGTGAATGATATCTTGCTCATCGAAAATGATATGGGGGTGTTATCTTCGGTGAAGGTATGTTTATTTGGCCAGTTAGACATGACAGACTTGGGAGAAGCCAGTCGCATCCTTAGGATTAAGCTTATCCGAGATCGGTAACAGATAATGTTGGGCTTCTCAAAAGCTACTTATATCGATACAGTCCTTGCTCATTTTAGTATATAGGATTCCAAGAAAGGGTTTCTCCCTTTCAGGCATGGAATCACTCTATCCAAGATCAGTTTCCTAAGACAATTGTTGGGATAGAGAAGATGAAGGCGGTTCCTTATGCTTCGGCAGTAGGAAGCCTCATGTATACTATGCTTTGCACTAGATCTGACATTTGTTTTGCTGTTGGCATGGTTAGTAGATATAAATCTAATCCAGGACAAGAGCATTGGATAGCGATAAAACATATAATCAAGTACTTGACAAGAACTAAGAATTATATGTTAGTTTACCAAGCAGATGGTCTAGTACATTTGGGGTATACAGACTCGAACTTTCAACCGGATAAGGATTACAAAAAATTTACCTCGGGATATGTGTTTACATTAATAGGTGAAATACATCGAGTGTAAATATCACCTGATACGTGAGATCGTACAAAAAGATGATATAGCCACGACTAAGGTTTATCGGCAGATAACCTTGTAGATCCTTTTATAAAGAGTTTACCAGTTAAGACTTTTAACAGTCATATAGAGGGCATTGTGGGTCAGATATATGAAAGTATAGTTTTGAGTACAAGTGAGAGATTATTATGGTTGTATACTAAATACTAAGATTTTGATTTAGTATTTCATTTTATTTTTTAATAAAATTAACTTTTTCATTTTATAATAATCTTAATGAGCAATATATACATTTTATTATTTATTTAATATTGTGCATGGGTGTTTTTTATTGTACATAGTATTTAATCTGGTGTGTAAAGTTCGACTTATATATAGAAGACCAGATTATCAGTTTTTGTAAAATATAAATTTTTGATTCACAGTTTAAATGGAATTAGACACACCATCGGTATAGCTGTAGCACAATATTTTAGTAGTTCTGTCTTGATTACGAGAAACGGTAATTGTTTCGATTATTGTTCTGACTTATTGTGCTAGTATACTTTGTTTGTATTGAGCAGTAGCAAGTTAGGGTAACTAATTTTATACTGATTTTATAAATTAATTTACACCACATGATTATTATGAGTGCTTATACTCTTAATTTTAAAATAATTATTATTTGCGTATATTTAATATTTATTGTTTTGATTAATTAGAGGGTGCGATCTTGTATGGGTCTATAATCCTGATGAGCTGAATATATAGCGACATTAATTATATGGTGGATATTAATTATTGATGGAATTCATGTCCTGAATAATCGAAATTGATGATACCCTCTTAAAATAACTTATAAGTTTTGACTGAGTCAAACCCTGCAGGTGAATTTTATAATCTGGCAGTCAATACGTTAAGCGAAATAGTTTAAAGAATTTTTGAAAAAGTAGATTAAATATAATTGTTAGTAATTTAATTTAATCAGCAGATATCTGTAATCTTAACGTAGAAAAAATAAACAAGTATTTAATTATAGGAGCTGAATACACGATTTTGAGAATAAGGCTGGAAGTGCAATTATAATTTTTTAATAGAATGAATTATAATTTATGTTTTTATGAAATTAATTTTGAGTTGAGGTAGAATTTGATAATTATATTGAAAGCACATGCCTTATTTATTCCATAGATTCCTATTATAACTTATTTATATGCTGTTATAAAATTTAGCCGCTAGATATTCTATATAACATTCTAGAGTTTTTACGTATTGGGAATCCAAAGAATAGGCGATTAGACAGGTTTTGAAGAACACGATTGGTCAAAATTCACTCTTTATTTGTGTTTGGTATTTGGGAATACAGCACAAGGCTTATGTCAAAGATTTGATTAGAAGTCAAAAATCGCAACGGATTGTTGACTAGAAATTGTTACAGCAGCTGAAATCATCAAACCAGATTTCGAAAAATATAATAATAAAACTAATTTTAGGAATATTATCGGGTTTTATTTTGATTGCTCCAAAAGTTTTAAATTGGAGCTTATTTCGACATTTGCCTGTCCAAATATTTTTTGGCTAAAATCATGTAAATAATTTTAAGAATAATTACACTTACTTCCCCTGAGATTTAAGCTTATTACAGGAACCTCCCTGTGGTCTCTAAAATTACACTAACCTCCCATGAGATTTAATTTTAACATCAATTGTACCCCAACTATTAAAATTTTTGTTGAAATTTAACAAAAACCGCCCCTCCCACCCCAAAACCACTATTTTCACCCCAAAACCACCCTTTAAACCACATTTTTCTCCCAAAATCACCATTCCCACCCCAAATTTCAACGGAATGGTGGTTTTGGAAAAGGTGGTTTTGGGGTGGGAAGGGTGGTTTTGGAGTGGGATGGGCGATTTTCGTTAAATTTTAACAAAAATTTTAACAGTTGGGGGTGCAATTGATGTTAAAATTAAACCTCATGAGAGGTTAGTGTAATTTCAGATACCACATGGGAGGTCCCTGTAATAAGCTTAAACCTCTGGGGAGGTAAGTGTAATTATCCCATAATTTTAGGATCTTGGCAGTTTACCTGATATAAGGTATACACGTCTTTGAAGAATCAACCTCTATACAGACTGCGCGCACGGCTAGTCCCACTGACTCTATTGCCATCCATGAAACATCCATAAACATCAGATCGAGATCCAACTCAAGCTGCCAATCCTCGAAACATAACTCTCACCAAACACAAAGCATCCCAGCGACACACACATCGCACGAGACCAATCCACCATGGAACTTGATCCCAAACACCTCTATTCCAAGACATAGAGACTACCACCCCGTTCTCACTACCACAAACTAGCTTGATCACAGCCAAAACACACCAAGGACTATCTCCATAAGTCCCAACACACGACGTCGAACTCTGACATCGATCACAAGAAGTCACATGTTCTACGCACAAACTCTACTCAAGTTTTGAAGATCACCAGATGACCACTGACTTTGATACTACATCATTACCCTGCTGATGCTAACAATGCCATCTCAAAGTTAACACGACACCCATCCACGAGCCACAACACAAACGCTCGACTTCAGAGAGAAGCTCACTTACTCACTTGGACATCAAAGAATGCATCTTAGCAAACCTTTAAACCTTCATCCCCTACTCAAACTTCTATCACAAATCACAATTCTCACCCTAAAGGAATACTAAGTGATACACCATTATCCCAGACAAGGTTCCACACAATCGAAAACCATCCCGGCATCATAGCCACAAGGCTCACATAGTCACCTGACCCCAACGAGTCACTTTGGCTAAACATGTTACGCAGACAAAACATCTCATAAGCATCCAACAACCTATATAAACCCAAGCAGGTCTCCCGTGCAACCGCACATCACTACACAACTCAACATCTCGTTATCCGATCACTGATACCAAGGCTATAAACCAACCTCAATTCGAACAGGATCGCTGTCATCTGGCAGAACAAACACGATGATTGTCTTTCGACATCAAACTCAAACTCATAGATCAATTCCTTGAGTCCATAACAATAGAATATTCGAACTCCAGACTCGCCCATTACTTAACCAACTGAAACTTGCCTCTTACACACAGAAACTTTTTCTTATGTAGAACTCATCACAGCCCTTCCGTTCCAAATCAAACAGTCACGTTCGTCTGAACAGGCCACGCCAACCAAGGCCTCTCAAACATCGAATCCTTTCTAACCTCTACCTTATCACATTCTCGGGATCACAATCCCAAACAAATAACAATTATGCCAAAGCACAACACTCACCACAGTTGATAACCACTTCTCAACTCTACGAACTCTGAACAGTTTCAAGACCTAAACAGGACCGAATCTAGACTCACAATAGTCTATCAGAAACCCACCATATGCATATCACAACCGCACTGTTTTGACAAAATTTCCGCTCTGCCAAGAGCTAGAAGGGCAACCATACCCGCACAGTCCAGAACAAGTTGTACGCAACGGTTAACGATTCTCAGCTGATCACTGTAGAAAGAACACTACATCTCAACACCAATTCTCTTGTCACAAGTACAAACACAAGCAGTCGTAGTCTACCAACCGAACCTCACAGAGCACATAACCCAAATGTTTCACTCATCATGCATCACAAGTCATACTCCGACTAGGTTGCCACAGCCTACTATGCTTACCAACTCATATATACTCTTTTACAATCTTCCACTACTAGATAATACTAAACCCATCATACAATTCTTTACGGTTCCCAATCGCGGGAGCAATTGGATCCCAGGTCATACACATGGATACTCAACATCTAAGAAAGCACATAGCCATGAACTATACGTTGAAGCCGCGAAGAATCCATCATATAATCACCTACTTTCGGCGATACAAGTTCCCGAGGCACAACTCCAAGGATCACAACACGAATACAAATTCCACGGAGATTTGTCTCAAAACACTACCAAAGCTGAATCAAACAAGAACACGGCATCTCCATCCAACTGAGATGAAACAACTCGCACCAGACAATCGTCAAAGAAACTTTCTCTCCATCTAGAGAAAGGAAAAGGATTAAGAAGAAACCATGACCCAATCTCAACGTAACTGGGAGTACTCATCGATGCTCGGTCCTCAAAGAACCCTGTAGATCTAACCTTGAGGCTACATCGACCACGGTCAAATAGCTACTGTCAACCACGATCACGGTACTCAGACCATCCGCTACACCAAGCTCTCAACTCACAAAACTCATTCACACACATGTGAACACCATTAAGTAGCATGTCTTGTACAACATATCCCAAGGACTACAAGCTCACCTCCAATCATATGCAGGGACACACGTCAACATGCCATCACGCCAAAACCTCACTCCACCAGGTTGTGCTTACTCACCTAACTCCTGCTAAGAAAATCACAACCACTTCATGGCCTCGAGCCCACTGCCCAACACAACTCACATAGAAAGCGCATGGCACCATACAAAGAAAACCCCATCCTAAAACCCTTCATCTAGAATTACTAAGAACTCCCTTAACCATGCAGACACATTCTGCACATTCGCTCTCAAAGCATAGATCGATCACAGGCATCGTAACCCACGATTTCTCACTTATCGTCCCAGGCCAGCCAAACCACATGGTATATTCTTGAACCCTTTTACTCTACACTCCACACTTCGTTCCCATGGGCAAACAATATACTCATCTCCGTATCCTTGAGCTCATTCACTCGGAACTCAATTCTTAAACTTCAAGGAGGTACACAACTCCCAAGGTCATCAGACACAACTCTGACCACCAACAACATCCTCAGATGCTACTCTAGCTACCGTCAACATCCTGCTGACCACCAGGGAATATCTCCAGAACCACTCACGTTCTGCTATCTCTACATACACCCGGCCAAGGATTATCATGCACCCATCTACTGTGTTCCTGTTTATACCCCATCTTGAGTACACAACTCATGATATAGCATAGCTCAAGACGTACTTAATCCATCACATGGCCAAAATCATGTACACCAAAACCTTGAAAGGGATTATCACTATTCTCAAATCCAGTCACAACAACTGATTTCCCAGGGTCTCTAACACCTCATTGTCCTTACTCACAAGACCATCCATAACACAACTTTAACCTCCAATAACATACTCTAAAGTGGAGTCAGCTATCCAAGCCAAGGCCATTAACCCTGCTTCGACTACACCTAAACAAAACTCTGCTCATATCAACACTCAATGATTTACCAACCGAGGCTAACTTCACTCAGCTGAACCCAACTCACTGACGAGTTCCACAACATACCAAGCGATCAATGCTCAACCCATAACCGTGCCTCTGCAACTGAGTCGCACCTCCAAGACCCAAACCACGGTCTTATCGTCTCGAAGGGTGTACAGGTCATATAAAGAAAGTACGAAACACGACAACCTAAGGTTGATCTATTATGTCATTTCTAACACGTATCACATAATCATGCTAACACATAACCACAATGATTATGTAGACACAACACCAATATCAAGGAGAACCGATAAGAATGATGCGTCACTTTAGATAACCTACTTAGATTCCTTGTTAGAAATCACGTCGCGAAACGCGTTTCTAACTTGGTTCCCAAGTTTGTTATTCCAAACGCCCGAAGGCAAGACTAATCAATCCTAAGATCCAACTCTCATGTTCACATATACACGGCGTCAACATACTTATGTTCAAAACACAGGCAACCAAGCACACACACATCTTTTCTCACAAAGTGATGCACCCTCTTCTCGCGGCTCATAGGTATTCGAACCTAGAGCTCTAATGCCAAGTTATCATGCCCTAAACTCTAGGTCACGTGAAAAGCCCACGAACAACCACCAAAATCGCCCAACACAACGGATGTAAACAATGAAGCGTGAAGCCCAAACAAGGACAAAACCGTTATAAAAATATACTACCGAGGGTTTAGTTAATTTAAAAGAGTAGCCTTAAAGACTACAATTACGGTCCCATAAGCCAAGCCTTTAAAAAAAACAAAATACATGTTTTTAAATAAGAAAATCTTTTCCTTTTAAAAGGAGCTTAGGCCTTTCAAAATCTCCCTCGAAGCACAAAAGTTTGAATAAAGTATAAACCATTTGAAAACTCCGTTTATAAACCGTTGAACCCAGCAACAAAAAGCATAGTAAGAAACTACGGAAAACAACAACCAACCCATCGTTCTCTCGAAAGCATTAAAACCTGCATACATCCATAAGAATTATATATGCATTACAACATGTTATATCCAACATGAAACATATACAGAAAGGTATAAATAACCTATCAAGACAAAATAGAAGTTTTTTCATCAGCCACCTCCGGGCACCCTAAGGTCAACCTACAGGACCACGTTCACCTGAAAAGGGTTGTATAACAAAATCCCACACCGTGAGCCGAAACTCAATAGAAGTAGATATAAAGCTGTAAAGCAGGTTATGCAATCATAAGCATAAAGGCTCAACCACAGGAGCCAAAAAGATTTTTCATACTCAAAACCACAAGTTATCATCCAACTCCCAAGAGTTTTAAAACGGTTTTACTTCATAAAACTGAAACCATGCATATCAATAATGCAGATAAAGTTTTCACAGATAGGGGAAAAATAGAAATCAAACCCTAATTTTCCGCTCGGATCACACAACTGAGAACAAAACGTTATTTTCTCACTCGAAATACACAACCGAGGAAAATAAAACCATAAGCAGTAATAAAACAGTATGTTCCACTCGGGCCACACTGCTGAGGAGAAAAAGATAAAATAAAATCCTATGTATCGACTCTGCCACACACAAGGACAAACGTAACAACTATAGATTTCTATCCATTACCCTAGTCCTGAACCACTTAAGGCCTGCTAGGTAATGATAAGTTCTATACGGAGTCACAACAATGACGCCATTCATAGAGGCAACTGATGCCATTCACAGAGGCAACTGACGCCATTCACGGAGGCAACCGACTCTTTACGAATTTTCACAACCGATGGAAGAAGCATCCAATACCACATTTACGGGGATTAATCCGATGGACCGTACCGAACCCACTCTGCGCACATTTTTAGACTTCCACCAAGGAGCAATAGAAGCCCAACTCATCATACCCACTTCCATGGTACATCTATGAAAAATCATTTTAAAACCATTACGTAGCTCGACTACGAAAAACCCGTAAAAATAGTTATACATCAACATGTATAAAAGAGACCCAATCCATCAACCATGGAGATCAACTAGTATGTAAAAACATACTCCCATCAAAATATTTTAAAAGCTGAGATTCAACTCCAATGGTTAGCTCCAAACCTCTAAAAACACGTTTTTTCACAAAACCTCCATTTTCAAAATCACCATTTTGAAAACCACGGATATTAACACATCTAGAATGCGAAATCTCAAAACTGTCCAGACCGATCGATCGGTCCCACACCAGTCTCGGTTTCTCAAAAAAAAGTGTATAAGTTTTCAACGCCAAAACAGATATAAACCTAAAATCAAAGCCTCTAAACACCCATTTTGATACCCACGGGCATACCCAAGTCCAAAACTATTATGAAACCTTGAAAGGAATCCTCAAAATCGATTTCATCCAACTAAAATGACGAAAAACGATTTTAAACATAAAAACAACATTTAATGCATTTTTTACCCGGTGAAAACACATATGATTACATATAGCACCCTTTAACAACTATACAGTCTAGGATTCTACCTCATAGGGTCACAAACCCGAAGCTTTACCAATTGCAAAAAATCCAAAGCCACCAAAACACAATTCTATTCGGATAAAAGTGAAGCCCACGGCGAATACATCAAGGATCCACCATCAAATCACCAAGATCCAAGCTCGAACACACCCAAAACCTAGAGAGAAGGCAGAGCTTGTGGTCTAGGGTTGTATGAGAGAGAAAAGGAAGCTTATAAGATAAGCTTTTCACAAAAAACCAAGCAATTCCGCAAATTTTATAACAGTCTGTCCAAACAGACCGATTGATTGGTCTTTTCACCGATTGATAGGTTTCCCATTCCACTACATTGCTGTCCCAACTTCAAACGATGATATCTATTTCGTCCGAACTCTGAATAGGATCATTCTAATGCCCAAATTGAAGCCCCAAAAATATACTTTCTAATAGTTCAAACCTCATACCAAAATTCATTTTGGACAAAGAGTTATGACCAAAATAGTAAATGTATGTCACTTTTCTTTACATGCTTTTCACATATTTTTTGTCTGGACATCTCTTAGAACCTCATATTCTTCCCCGAACATATATCTTTCACGCGTATCGGAGCTTAAAACATTCACCAAAGTCATGTTTTAACTCCTACTCCCATCAACACTTAAATTATTAAAAAAAAATGAGTTGGGGTCTCACAACGCGTGATGTAA
>JAUMHN010397802.1:0-39471 GCA_032360265.1 Heliamphora ciliata
TAAGAATAATGGGAAACCGTACCCTAATGGGTAGGCGAGCTCTTATTTATAATAAACTCAGATAACACTATTACAATTATACACCCACACACGCCGGATAATAATAATATAATAATATAATAATAATAAGCTACTAACATAAATGTGGCCCAACCTTGCTCGGGCGGGCCAAGCCTGGCCCAAGACTAGCGGGCTCCCGCCAAAAGTTCGGGCCATGCTTGTTGTCGGGAGGGTAGGCCCATGGATAAGGGCTCGGGCTTGGTACTCGGGCCTCGAGCCAGGCCACTGGTGGGCCTTGGTCGGGCCTGGTTCGGGCTTTCGTTATTATTTTTTTATTTTTTGAGGAGTTGTACAAGTTTATAATTTTATTAGTTTGTTAGTTACTTAGGTTCTATGTTTATAGTATAATGTTAGTTTGTTAGTAGTAGTTTATTAGTTTATAAGTTAAGTTTATAGTTTATTATTAATTTATTAGTTTATAAGTTAGTTTATTATTTATTATAAGTTTATTAGTTTTTATTAGTTTATAAGTTTATAGTTTATTATTTTATTATTTTATTACAAATTTATAGTTTATTAGTTTATAAGTTTATAGTTCATAGGTTATATTAATTTTATAAGTTTATAATTTATTATTAATTTATTAGTTTATAAGTTAGTTTATTATTTATTATAAGTTTATTAGTTTCTATTAGTTTATAAGTTTATAGTTTATTATTAGTTATTAGTTTACTACATAAGTTTATACTTTATTAATTTATTAGTTTATAGTTTATTATTAGTTTATAAGTTTATAGTGTATGTTATTATAAGTTTATTAGTTTATTATAGGTTTATTATTAAATGCAATAAGTTTGAACATTTTAAATAATTAAATGCAATATAAATTTTATTATTCAAAACTTAAATTTTAACAATTTCATAAACATTATATTTTATACTTTATAGGTGAATTCTATACTTAAAAAAAAAAGATAAATTGCATCACTATAGGTCAAGTACATTCCAACTAGTTTGGTATATACAAGCTTAACAATTATTTGTATTATTCTTAATTTAAAATAAATTTATATCTAAAATTACAAATAAAATATAAAATTACAAATGTAAAGAAATTAAATTTATAGATTCAAAATATGAAAATTAGTTCAAGTTAAACAATTCTTTAGGACTTTCAGCGGTTATAATCTCCATGTTTGCTTCTTGTCTTGTCTTATCGTTCATTTCTTGTATCTTTTTTTTATGCGTAGAGTGTGTCGGGTGTGATTATCAAAGTTTCTACTATTTTCGGTTTCAGTTTGGATTTGTACTCATTTAGGACCTGTTCACCTGCACTAAAAGTTGTTTCAAAAGCAACTGTAGAGATAGGACCTGCAAGTACATTACGAATTATCGCGGACAAGACTGACTACAATACATCGCGTCATTTCTAATATTTTAAAATATTAAAATTATTATTATCTATATTTTCAACCGCATCAAAACAACATTGGAGTTTTGTTATAGAACTCCCATGAATCTCGAAAAGTCTTTTACTTCTTATTACTGACCAATCGTCTATAAGACTTCGAGATGAATTTCTAGCGGAGTATTGTATTGATTGCGGTATTATATGAACTTTATATTCATTATATAATTTTTTAAGTGTATAATTTATTGGTTCAAGTTGATTTGTATTATTATAAATATTTTCTAAAAAATATATTAAATAAATATTTTTACTCATAGGATCTAATATTAAAGTTATTCAAAAAATATGTATTATTTTATTATAATATTTATCAAATTTATCTTTTATATTTAATATCAAGTGAAAATATTAATTTTTTATTAAATTTTCTTTAAATATTGCCATTATTTTTTAAATTGCTGTAAAATAAGTGGAATAGTAAGAGTGTAAATATATGAAAATAATTTTGATGATTCATCAAAAACTTTTAAATTTTTTTTTGTATAGATTTACAATTTGCCAATCAGATGAATTTGATAGAGTAAAATTATTTAAAATATTTATTTTAAAAAATAAATTAATTGATTTTCATTATTTTATTGTTATGTGTAACATATTATATGTAACGTTTTATCTAGTTTTTACATTATATTGTACTTTTTTAAATTTTAAATTTTCTTTATATATATATATATATATATATATATATTATAAATATCTACTTTTTTTGTACTACCATTTATACATTTTACAGCTAGTCTAACTCTTTTAATAGATTTATTATAATATTTAAGCTATTTTTTAATAATTAAATTTAAGATATGTACGAAACAACGAACATAAAATAATAAACCAAATAATAGAAACTCTAGATTACGTTTGAGATAATTAATACATTTATTGTTATAAGAAGTATTGTATAAAATAATAAAGAATAGTTTTTGATTAATGCCCCATCATGAACATATTTCTTGTCTAATATCTACACTTAAAGTATGACCGGTGGAGGAAAAAAACTATAGGTTTAAATATATATTTTTTATGTTAAAATTTTAATTATTATTTATAAAATGTGTAGTAATACATTGATATTCCACACCATTTCTTACTGTCCATAAATTAAAAGTTAAACAAATTTTTACCTTCTACACTTTTAAATAAATCTCCCAATTCGATTTTAATTTGTTGAAATTTTTGTAAAATTTTGTTTCTAATAGTATTTTTAGAAAAATATTGAAATTGAGGTGTAAATGCCCATTTTACTAAATATTTAAATTCGGGTTTCTCACTCATTGAAAATAAATATTCCTTTTCTACTATATAATTAACTACCATATTTTTTGTGCGTGCGGTATCATAAGAAAAATTAGTAATGTTGCCAGTTGAACTATTATATATTTGCATTTATATGTTGAAATTAAGAAGTGCATCTGTGAGACCTTGACCCGTTTTTTTTTTGCATTTGTCGACGCGCGTTACATGTTTTCGTTTGAGTATGTTTTTATTGCTTTTGATGGATGATCGGGCTTAGATATGCATGCGGGGTAGGTTCCCGGGGCCGTGGGCCGTTGTGGCGCGAATTTCGAAAATTTTAAAAAAAAATATTTTGGAGACCTATAAATATTTGGAGTTAGATATTTTTAAAAAAAATATTTTCCAAAACTTCTTCAACAAGCTTTCTATTTTCTCTCTACCTTCTCTCTAAGTTCTCGGGGACCTGTGGCTGGATTTTCGACGATCTGACAGCCGTTCTTTGTTATTGGCGCGGTGGGCTACGCAACTATCCGGTTAGATTTTGATTCGGTCGAAGCTCAATTTTGCACGTGGATCGAGGCGTTGAGTTTTTAACTCACCAAGGTAGGATTTTAGACCTGTATATTATATAAGGGTGCTACGGGTAATCGGGTGTATTTTTACCGGTTAAATTGCTGTAGATCTGAGTTTATGTTCAGTTGGGTTTTTGGGTTTAAAACCTGCTTTTCGGCGACTTCGTGGATGGAATTAGGTGTTGGGAGTTTCTTTTGAGGTCTTGGTGTTAGGCTTAGGCGTGTGGATGTTCACGGGTGTTGATTTGGAGTTTGGAGCCTTCGATTCGAGATTTGAAGGGCTGAACCCGTAGCTTAAAAATGGTTTCTGGGTGAGTTCAGTCGATCAAACCTATGGGTTCAATCGACTGGATCATAGTTTTGGGGTTCGGTCGATCGAACCTTTGGGTTCAGTCGATTGAACTGTGCGTGAATCGTTTTGGTGATTTTCAGTGTGTTGTTCAGTCGACTGAAGTGCTGGGGTGTGTGATGGTGGTTCGATGGTTGGGTTTTGGTTTCCGATTGGTGTTTTTCGGTATTCAATTGATTAATTTATGGGAATTAGTCGATTCAAATACCTGTGAATTCTTTTTGGGGTTCGGTTGGTTGTGTCGTGGATTCGGGGGTCGTGTGGTAACCTTGTGTGTTCGTGTTGATGCCATCCTCGGGAATGATGAGTTGGTGAGATATGGGTGTTTGTTATGTGTTGAGTGTTTGGGCCCGTGGTTCCTTTCGAAAAAGGGTCTTGGGTTGTGAAATCATGAGGCTTTTGGGTTTTTAATTGGCCTTCGGGCTATGCTTGATTGTTATATGTGGCTATGTGCTTTTATAATGGACTTTATGCATGTTATAACGGTAGTTTATTTATGCATGGATTATGTAATGTGATTTACATGGTTTTCGATAGCGTTATGTGTAACGTGGTTTGTGATACGTAGTGATAGTACGTGATTTTATGCAGTTAAATCCTGATTAGGTAATGCATAGTTGTATGGAATGAGATAGATAGTTATGTTAGCTCTGGCTGACGATGATTACGTTAGGGTTACGACCCTTCGATTAAAGTCCGAGAAGATTACGTTAGGTTTATGACCCTTCGGTTAAAGTCAGTAAAGAAGCATTTGATAGGACTATGGTCCCTCGGTGCAAGTCCGTAAAGAGGTGTTTGATAGGGCTACGGTCCATCGGTAAAAGTTCGTAAAGATGCATTGACGGGGGCTACGGTTCATCGGTAAAAATCCAAAAAGATACATGGATTGCATGAACTGCATTGTGAGACGGATAGACTAGTTTTCAAATTATTTTAAGAGTCGTGTGAATCGCGATCTGAAAATCGTTTTCTAATTGTTTTCAAGGCTCCTGTGAGTGAGTCAAAAACATGGTTGTATCCTCACTTTCACGTTTGCATGTGAAAACTGTTTTCAAGGCTTAAAAGAGAGTCTAAACCTGTACTTTGATTTCCTAGCATATTTTGTTTATATTGCATGCTTGTCTAGTTTCTGCTGAGCCTTGGCTCACGGTGTGGGATAAAATGCTTTTAGGTACCGATCACGCGCGCTGATTCGGGGTTGCTGGTTGGGAGCAGAAGAGTTATAGTTTTTTTTTTGTTTTTACCTGTTACATGTATGTTGTAACATGTTTCTCGGCGTTGGAGCCTTGTAATGTTGCCGTTTGGCTTTTATATATAATGCATGTATGGTTTATTTTGAGAGTGTATTCTCGGGCTAGGTGTTGTGATTGAGTGTTTATGGGCGTTTCACGTGGCCTGGAGTTTGGGGCGTGACAGTATCTTTAAGATGATTTTTGGAATATCTATGTAAGTGGCTAGTGCTACTCGATGTGTTACCCGAAAAAATTTTATTACAAATTTTACATTTTGATTTAATTGTTACGGTGCCATCATAATTTTTTTCAAATTATTTTTAAAAAATTTCCACACGTTTGAGGGTTTTTTAGTAATAGATGCAGCTGCAGATGTAGATGTAGATACAGTAGTAGATGCAGATATATCAGTGGATGGGGATGAAACATTGGATGGATGAGGAGTAGGAGGAGTAGGAAGAGTAGGAGTAGTAAGATTAGAACTACTAGGTGATAATGCAAAAATATTATGTTTTTCATCAACAAAAAATATATTCGGATTCATACATAAAATAAAATATTATAATTTTTAAAATTAAAATAAAATTAGAAAAGAAGTTACAAAAAAGTATAAAGTTAATATTTTCTTTTATAAAAACACTAACAATTTTTTTAAAAATAATTTAGAATTAAAAAAAGTATATAGAAATAAATTTAATAATGTAAAAATTAAAATGCAGAAAATAAATCAAACCAAATTAAGGAAGTTCGATCTTTAATTTTGATTTCGATCGATTTGAACTTTGATTTTGATCTTGGTCTCCTTAATTCATCAACAATTACACAGTTGCACTCTTGTAGTTGCAATAGAACTTGAATCGAAATTACTGAATAACCGAATATCAGAGAATTAAGAAAGGCTAGAGAGATTCGAGCATTTGAGTTTGGTGTAATTTGTTTGAAGAGAATAAGTGTCTATTTATAGGCAAATTTTTATGATTTAAAAAAAAAACCTAAAACTAGCCGTTGGGCCTGGCTTGGGCCGGCCCGAACAGTAACAATTGATGGCCCATCATAGCCGTTCATTTCAAAACGAACCAATTTGGGCAGTTAGATTCGGAAAAATAACCGTTAGGGCTCGAATTGGGCCCACAACTAGCCGTTACACACAGAACCATCTCGAGCCAGATTTGGGCAGGGCTTGGGCCTCGGGCCGGTCCACGGGCTCAGGGGGTAGCCTAGGCCCACATGTATAATCTTCAGGCTCTGGCCTTGGCCGGGCTTGGCTCAAGGCCTGCCCGAAGCCCATCACGAGACACGGGCTAAATTTACACCCCTAGGTAGAACTAACATCTTTGGAACACATCATTGTTCAATAAGAGAGAAATTACTTTTGAGTTTGATTAATAAAAAATCAACGGGATCATATTTGTATTATTCATTTAATATTTATTTTTATTTACATGAAAGTTATATGATTTGAGTCTCATTGGTGGGCTTCATACTTTTTTCATATTGAATTATTTTATTTCTGTTAATTATTTGATTTGTAGAATTTTAGAAAAAAGCCTCCTAAAAAGTATTTGTTTGGATTAAAAAATGAAAAAAAAGTAAAAGGTGGAAGAATTAATCAAGGTGCCAATGAGAATGCTAATGATGATGAAGAAGGTGTACAGAAAAGGCTGTTTGAAATAAGTTTCAGAGTATATTACACGTTATGTGGTTGCTATAGTCTTAATCTTGTATCTTGTAATATGGTAAACTTATTCTAAAGTTATATCTTTTTTCGAATGGTGCAACATATATATTTAATATTTTCATCTTCAATGAAGCGGTGGGAATTTTTGAATGACGATATAGGAGCTCACTCTTAAGCCATTGTCATAAACAAGAAAGAAAAATTACGTAAAAAGTGTGAAAGCAATAAGATATCAAGCTCCACAAATAAGAGAGATTTTAATTCACTTGAAAAATACTAGTGAAGATCCTAAAACAAAGAGTGAAGCCGAATATCTAGCAACACATGAAATTGAGAATTTTAATTTCTTGGTTGGCATAGTTGTTTGACACAATATGTTGTTTGCTATTAATTTTGGTAGCAAGATTTTCAAAGTGAAGACATGCATATGAATATTGCTATTGAACAATTAAAAGATCTTATTACATATCTTGAAAGGTATAGGAAAATTGAATTAGTGGAAGTTATGATTGAAGCAAAACAAGTTGCAACTAGAATGGAAATTGAACTTGTATTTCATGAAAAATGCACCAATCGTAGGAAGAAATATTTTGATGAGAATGCTGATGAAAATGCGACACAGTAGTTGAAGAATCTTTCAGAGTTTATTACTATATATATATATATTGTGAGATTCCGACTTGTTTTATTTTTTTTTGAAATGATTTAAGTGTTGACGGAGTTGGAATTGACTCTTGATCTCGGTGTGTTGGGTTTTTGTTTCTTCATAGTAGAACAGTATGTGTATATGTATTTGGTGCTTGTTCGGGTTCGAAAAAGGCATGCTCAGTTTGGTTTAGGGTTGAAAAATCTGCTCTAAACACAGAAGTCATTTTTCTCTATCGTCCAGTCGACTAGACTAGGTGATCCAGTCGACTGGGGTGGCAGTATGGTGATCTAGTTGATTAGATTCGGACATCCAGTCAACTGACCCATGACGGTGGGAGATTTTTGAGATTTCAGTAGCCTCATCCAGTTGACTAGGTTGGGGAATCAGTCGACTGAATCCCTGAATTTGTGCATGGTCTATAAATATCAAACGTTGGGAGATATTTTGAGATATTTAATTTTAGATATGGTTTTCTCCTCATGAAACCTCTGCATTCTCTCTAGATTTTGATGGGCCTAGGGCTCGATTTTCAACAATCAGACATTGGATCCGTGGTATTTGTGTCGGGGGCTTCGCATCTATCTAGACGGAATCCTATTTCGTTGAGGTTCATTTATCGAGACGTCGAGCTTTTGGCTCAACAAGATAGGATCCTAGACTATGTTGTCTTTAAAGAGTGCTATTGATGTTATATGCTTTTTCACCAGTTAAAAATGTTTTAAATGCTTCATTTTATGTTTAAACCATGTTTGTTCGGATAAAAAGCACATTTTGTGCTTTTTCTTAGTTTTTACATGGTTTTGAACTTGTGGATGTTCATGGTTTTCAAAAGGTGGTTTTGAAAACGGAGAATTTGCGAAAATCTTGAAAATCGCATTTTGGAGGTTTGGAACTAACCCTTGAGGTTGAGTCTTGGATTTAAAACATTTTGATAGAAACAATGGAAACATTTTTGAAAATGTTTTTGATTGATCTCCATGGTGGATGGATGATGTGATGGTTGGCCATTGGATCTCTTTTATACATGTTAATGTAGTTTTCGTAGTTGAGCTACGTACTGATTTTTAAATGATTCTATAGATGTGCCGGGATAGCGGGTGTGTATTGGGCCGCCATTGCTCCTCGAGAAAGTTTGGAAACTTGCGCAGGTGGTGCTTCGTTCCTACGGGTTAATCCCCGTAAAGAAGTGGGGTGCTTTATTCCCTCGGTTTGGCCGTAAATAAAGGGGTTTACATTGTTGTGACTCCGTACAGAACTCGTCATTACCTAGCAGGCCTTAAATGGTTCAGGACTAGGGTAATGGATAGGAGTCTATAGTTGTTGCCTTTGTCCCTGTGAGTGGCAGAGTTGGTATATAGGAATTATTTTCTTTTCCTTGGCTGTGTGTTCCGAGTGGAAAATATCGTTTTGTTTTCGGTTGTGTGATCCGAGTGAAAAATAATGTTTTGTTACTATTTTTCTTTAACTGTGAAACGTTGTTGCATTGTTGAAATGCTTGGTTTTGATGATGAAAAACCGTTTTGGAGGCTTACGGGAGTTTGATGAAAAACTTGGGGTTTTATGAAGTAAAACCATTTTTGAGGCTCATGTGATTGAGTTAAATTTTATACTATGTGATTGCATATCATGCTTTATTGCATTATAGTATGTTTATATTAGGCTTTGGCTCATGTTGTGAAATTTTTTTAAAAACTTTTTTCAGGTGAACGTGGTCTGTAGGTTGACCTTGAGGTGCCCGAAAGTGGTTAATGACAAGACTCTGATGTTTTATCTTGTTATGTAGTTTATACGTTTGTATATGGTTCATGTTTGGTTGTAACATGTTTTATGTTTAAAAGCATGCGTAATGTAATTTTTATGGCCGTGGGATGATGTATGCATGGTTTATGTTTTTGAGAGAAACCATAGGTTGGTTGTTGTTTTCTGTAGTTTCTTCTATGGTTTTTCGTTGGTTGGTTCAACGTTTTACAAATAGGGTTTTCAAATGGTTCATACTTCATTCAAACTCTTGTGCTTTGAGGGAGATTTTAGAACGGCCTATGCTTCTTTTAAAAAGAAAAGATTTTCTTGACTCAAAATGTATATTTTACTTTTTTAAAGGCTTGGCATTTGGGGCCGTAACTGTAGTCTTTTGGGCTACTCTTTTAAATTAAATAAATCCTTGGTAGTCGTTTTACAAAGATTTTAGCCTCGTTTGGGCTTCATAGTTTTTCATCTGTTTGTGCTTGGGCTGTTTTGGTGGTTATTCATGGGCTTTCGCGTGACCCAAAGTTTAGGGTGTGATAACTTGGTATCAGAGCGCTAGATTCGAATACCTAAGAGCCGTGGGAAGAGGGTGCATCACCTTGTGAGGAAAGATATGTGCGTGCTTGGTTGCCTGTGTATATGTTTTAATATGAGCATGTTAGCTGGTTGAGCATGATAGCTTGTTATGTATATGTGAGCATGGAGGTTAGATTTTAGGATTTATTAGTCTTGCCTTTGGGTGTTTGGATTAACGAACTTGGGAGCCAAGTTAGAAACGCATTTAGCTGACGCGATTTCTAGCAGGAAATCTAAGTAGGTTATTCAAAGTGACTCGTCATTCTTGTTGGTTTTCCTTGATTTGTGTGCTGTGTCTGCATAATCATTTTGGTTATGTGGTAGCATGATATGTGATACGTGTTAGAAATAACATAATAGGTTGTTGTGTTCTATATTTCTTTTATATATGAACTGTGTAACCTTCGAGACGATGAGACCGTGGTTTAGGTCTTGGGTGTGCGACTTGGTTGCAGTTGGTTGTTAAAAGGCAAGGTTTTGGGCTGAGTGTCGATCGCTTGGCTCATTATGGAACTCGTCGGTGAGTTGGATTTAGCCGTGTGAGGTTGGCTGCGGTTGGTGAACTATTGAGTGTTTGTTTGAACAGAGTTTGCTCAGGTGCAGTTGAGGGATGGTTAGCGGCTTGGTATTGGTAGATGGATCCTCTTAAGAGTTGAGGTTGTGTCATGGCTAGCCTTGTGAGTAGGGGCGATGGGGTGTCGGAGACCCTGGGGAATTAATTATTATGATTACATTTGTAGATAGATTTGTGGATAGTGATAATCCCTTTTGGATAAGGTTGATGTACGTGGTTCTGGCTGTGTGATGGATTAAGTACATCGTGAGCCATACTATGTTATGAGCTGTGTACTCAAAAGGGGGTATAGATGGGAGCGTAGTAATCTTTGGCCGGGTGTATGTTGAGACAGCAGAACGTGCATGGTTCTAGGGATATCCCTGGCTAGCGAGACGTTGTATACCTTACTGAGGTTTGAGAATTGAGTTACGAGTGAGCAAGCTCGAAGATATGGGGATGAGTATGAGTTGTAGATATGCTGGGAAGAGCATGGGTCACGGCTATGTTGGAATATGTAAAGGTTCAGGTTATGATTCTAACATGCGACGAGTTCAGATCTGTGGGATTCCTACGAGAATGCAGGTCCATGGTTTGGTCGTTATCCTAGTAATTAGGAGATCGTGTTTCAAAACCATGCTGGGTGCATGAGATTTGAAAGGACTATAGAAGGGTTCAATAATGTGGTTGGCTTAGTGCTGAGATAATATATCCTGGGTGTGATATATCTTGAGGTTGTTTGTGTTCGACCTTCGGTTCGGAGGTAGGTATGTTATTTGCCCATGGGAACGAAGTGTGGAGTATAAGGTTCAACAGTATACCGTGTGGTTTGGCTGGCCTGGGGCGATAGGTGAGAAATCATGGGTTACGATGCCTGTGATTGATGTGTGCTTTGAGAACAGAAGTGCGGAAGGCGTCTGCATAGTTGTAGGAGTTATTAGTAACTCTGGATGAAAGGTCCCATGATTAAGTTTTCTTTATGTGGTGCCGTGCGCTTTCTATGTGAGCTGCATGGACAGTAGGCTAGAGGCTGTGACATGGCCGTGGTTTGACTAACAGGAGTTAGGTGAGTGTGAGACCTGGTTCTATCTTTTTTTTTTGTTATACATATATTTGACGTGTTCTTTTTCATATCTGTATATCTTTGATGCGTTCGTTTATGCTTCGGTGTTATAGAAACAACATGTCATATGTGTTTTCATCGTTAAGTGTATGATAGGTTGTTCTGTCCTTAATGTTTTCGATTGGTTTTGAAGTTTTTTTGGACCCTGGTGTACTGTTCGTGTGTTGGCAGTAGCTATTCAGTCAACTGAAGAGGTGAATCCAGTCGATTGGATGTTTTGGGTTGGGGTTCAGTTGACTAAAACTGGGCTGGAGGTTCAGTTAACAAAACCGTGGCGGTGGAAAATTTTGGATTTTCAAGTATCTTTTCAGTCGACTAACTTGGTGGGTTCAGTCGACTGAGTTCCTGTACGGGGCTGAGCATATAAATATCAACCTTTGGGAGATATTTTTAAAGACCTAGCTTCCTTTGTAAGTTTCCTTTTTCTCCACCTTCTCTCTAGACTTTTGAGGGCCCAGGACTTAGTTTTTTGACGATCAGTTAGTGGATCCTTACTATCCACACTGTAGGCTTCGCATCCATCCGGATAGATTCTCGTTTCGACGAGGTTTGATTTTTGAGGCGTCGAGTTTTGACTCACCGAGGTAGGATCCTAGACTATGTTGTCTTTAAAGGGTGCTTTCATGTACTAGACGTACCGGCATCTTTCAACTTGTTGTTGGGAAGGCCTTGGTTGCATGACCCAAGTGTCCAGGTTGTACCATCTACTCCCCATTAGAAACTGAAACTGATGAGAAATGGGACAGTTTTGACTATTCACGGAGAAGACAACATTCATCCCCCGGGAAGAGGAGAGGGCTCAACTCTGTTGGAAGTACATCATGGTGAAGGTGATGTATCGCTCAGTGGTTTCCGATTTGATGAAGCACAGGCTGTTCAGTAGCCATTTTTTGTTAACGTTTTTCTCTAGTTAACGTTTTCAAGATCAGTAGCTATTTTTATTTTTCTTAGTTTTTCTCAAAAACTAAGTAGCGACTTTATTTTCAACAAAAAGAGATTTTTAAAATTTTGCTTTTAGGGAGTTAAAATATTTTCTAAACATATTTGAAATTCCTTGTTTTTGTCCATTTTTCAAAAAATCCCTAAATCCCAACGCCACAATGTTGCCAGTGGGGGAGACACTAAGGAATGCGTTGTGAGTCCGAATCAGAGTTTGAGATTTGCTAGGAGAGTATTTATGCCAGAATTGTGCCACGATGATGTGTTATGGGACTTCCACCATTCTCGTCTTGCAGTGCACCCGGGAGGCACCAAGATATATCATGATCTGCATCATTAGTTCTGGAAGAAGGGAATGAAGAGGGATGTGGTTTAGTTGGTTTCTCGATGCCTTACTTGTCAGCAAGTGAAGGCAGAACATTAGAGGCCAACATGGTTGTTACAGCCGTTGCTAGTATCAAAATGGAAGTGGGAAAACATCACTATAGATTTTGTATTTAGACTTCCTAGAACACTTAAGGGGCACGATACTATTTGGTTTGTGGTTGATAAACTGACGAAGTTTGTACACTTTCTTCCCATTCGTGTGAAAGATTCTATGGACAAACTGAGTAGGCTGTATGTTAGTGAGATTATTCGGTTATACGGAGTACCTGTATCTATTGTTTTCGACCGAGACCCGCGTTTTACATTGCACTTTTGGAAGAGTCTTCAGGTAGCTTTGGGAATGAATTTTCTTTTCAACACTACTTTTCATCCCCAGATAGACGGTCAGTCCGAACGTACTAAACAAATTCTGAAGGACATTTTGAGAGCTTGTGTACTCAATTTTTGGGGTTCTTAGGAGGATCATTTACCATCGTCGGTAGAGTTTGTGTACAATAATAGTTATCAGTCTAGCATTGGAATGGCGCCTTTCGAGGCTTTGTATTACAGACCGTGTCAGTCATCGGTGTGTTGGGCAGATGCGGGAGAAGCCACAGTTTTGGGACCCGACTTGGTGCAGAGAATGACAGAGAAGATCACTATGATTCGCCAACACTTGGTTATGGCCCAGAGTTTTCAGAAGAATTACGTAGATCAGAGAAGGAGGCTTTTGGAGTTTTGGGTGGGGGACCATGTGTTTTTTAAGCTTTCTCCACGTTGAGGTTTGATGAGGTTTGGCTGTCGTAAAAAGTTATCACCGCGTTTTATTGGGCTGTTTGAAATCTTAGAAAGGATTGGGGAGGTGACATACCACCTGGCTTTGGCTCCTTAGTTGCCTTCTGTGCACAACGTGTTTCATGTTTTCATGCTTCGAAAATACGAGCCTAACTCGCCATATATCTTGGATTGGGATAAGTTGCAAGTGAATGAGGATGTTTCTTTTGAGGAACAACCTGTGAGGATTTTGGATACGAAGGAGCAAGTAGTGAGAGGGAGGATCATTGCTTATGTTAAGGTTTTATGGCTTCATCATGGTGTCGAGGAAGCTACATGGGAGCTTGAGTCTGAAATCCGTGCTAGGTATCCAGAGTAGTTTTCTTCTTCACCTCGTAACAAATTTTGAGGGCGAAATTCCTTAAGGGAGGAAGCGTTGTGAGACCCGGTTCCTTTTGTTTTTGTTATGTTCATACGTAACGTGTTGGTTATTATTTTAATCATAACAAAAAATCATGTTTTTATGTGTTTTATCCTTGGGTTGGCATAGGGTGCATGTGGGTTACAATCCCGGTCTTATCGGGCGTTGCTATAGAAAGTCAAAAAACTATTCTAGGCAAGATCACTCGATCGGTCTTTAGACTGCTCAAGCGGTCTGTCTGCGTGGGGTGCTTAAATGCCAGCTAATGGCATTGGTTCTCACACTGAAGCTTATTTTGTAAGCTTCTTCCTTTCTCTCTTGAAAGAACATCCAAACGCTCTGCCTTCTCTGTAACTTTCAACTTGGTTTGGGCTTGGTTCTTGGCATGGAGATAGTCGATCCTTGTTATACACACCATGGGTTTCGCGTTCATCAGAATAGAATCTCATTTTGGCGACTTCAGTTTCTCGCTGGAAGTGTCGAGTTTCTAACTCTTGGAGGTAGGATTCTAGAATGTCTTGCTTTAAAAGAGTGCTACATGTGATTTATATGTGTTTTTACTGTTTTAAAATGCTATAAATGTTTAACTTTGTGTTTAAACCATGTTCGGTTGGATAAAAAGTTTGTTATGCATTTTTGTGGTTTACTATAAAGTTGGTGAACGTGTGTGTGTCAGTTGTTTTCAAAGGGATGAGTTTTGAAAATTGGAAGAAATCATGTGTATGTTGTGAAAATGTAGTTTTGGAGGATTAGAGCTAATCTTTGAGGTTGAGCCATGTTTTTAACGTTGTTCGGTCTCCATGGTAAGATGGATGACATTGCTATGTGTGTTTTGATGTTTGTACATGGCTAGGTGCGTGCAAATGTTTTGTTAATTCATGCATTATTGTGGGCGAATATTAGTTATGTGGAGCAAGCCCGTAAAGAAATACACTATTGAGGGCGGATATTGGTTTTACGGTGAAAACTCGTAAACAATTGCATCATTTGAATAATTGTGGATTGTGAAAACCTGGTTAAAAAATATTGTGTGGTTTATATTGTTAAAGTGTCAGATGTTATGGAATTATATGAAAACTTGTGGTTTTTAAAGATGAAAAACCGTTTTAAGACTTGTGTGGCCGAGTTGTTCATATAATTTGTGATTACATGTTATGCTTTTAATTCATGCTAGTCTGTTCCTATTGCGCTTCGGCTCACGTTGTGGGATTTGAAAATTTTTAGGTGAATTTGATCACGTGAATAGATCTCGGTGAGCCTCGGAGGAGGTGAAGACAAAATTGCTTTTGTTGATTTTAGTAGTTTTATTGATCGGTTGTTAATACCGTTGTGTATTTGGATCATGTAATGAAGTTATAAGTTTTGTACTTGAAAACATGTTATACAAGCCTCAAGGCCATGATTATCCATGCATGTATGTTCTATGGTTGTGAGAGGAACCATGGGTTAGTTGTATGTTTTTATATTTATATGTAACAGTTATCGTTTTGGTTGGTTTTATGTTTTATATCAAACTTGTGCTTCGAGGGGGGTTTTGAACCTGTTTTTGTTGGGTTGTTATTCCTTGAAGGTTTTCAAATGGAAGGAAAAAAAGTTTAAGTGTTGAACTTTCAAGGGTGGTGTTTTGAAAAAGGATCTAAAGCCAGACCGCTTGAAAGACCACTCGAGCGGTCTATTGAGCGGTCATGGAAAATATTTTGTTTTATTTTTTGTGTTTCGAGTGAAAAAGAATCAGTGGGCTTACAAGGACCGCTTAAGCAGTCTTTTGACCGATCAAGTAGTTTAGGAAATTTTTTGAAAATTTTGTTTGTTTGTTTTAAAACTTGGTTCTCGGAGACCGTGATCCTATTCTTTTGTGGCGCTCCATCCTCCGGGCACGTCAGGACATACATAAATATAAATAAAGAATTATCAATTTATTCATATTTATATACGTTAATTATTATATCATAAAAGAGTTTTGAACTATTCAAAAGTACATAACGATTACAGTTTCACTAAGGATTTTAAAGATATTACAAGAGTCGCAAGGAAATTGAAACAAAAGAACAAAAACAGAGGTATCGAATCCTCAAAATGTAATAGCGGGGTCCATATGCTCCTGAAACTCACCCTGCTCTTTAAATTCTTCTCTATCCTCTGGGATGACTTCCTCCAAGAACTCCTCATCGCCTGTGACACGAATGCCATGAGCCAAAATCCAGAAGCAAAACACTCTAACCTTCTAACTAATCTCACGGCACAAAATTCATCACAACGCATATCATATAACACCCAGTACAATTTATAATCAAGAAGACAGACGAATTCGATAGTTATAGCATGGCAATCATATATAAAAATAAGTACACAAGTATGTGATGCAATGGATGTGATGCAAGTGTCCAACCCGACATTCATTAAAAATAAAAACAGGAGTTGCTCTTTGGGACTAAATTCTATTGCCTGTAGGGACTTATTATCATTTTCGCCTCAGGAATTTATTGTCATTGCTGTGATGGGACTTGGTTTTATTGCTGCCTTAGGAACTTATTGTCAATGCCATGATGGGATTTTGTTGTTATTACCGCCTCAGGGATTTATTGTCAATGCCATGATGGGATTTTGTTGTTATTGCCGCCTCAAGGACTTATTGTCAATGCCGTGATGGGACTTTGTTTTATGTTACCCATATTAAGACCAGGATGCTCGCTTGGTATTAAACCAATGTCTAAGTTATAAAAACAAGAATGCTAGCAATGAACCCATGGTGCCCAACAATATCCATGATAAACCATTTCAAACACCGAAGACACGCCCAGAGTGTATAAAGAAAATTTGTAACACTGGGGACTTACCCAGGGTGTACAAACGGAATTCATCCCAAAATATTTTCGAAAAATGGCAATCAGGGACGCCCTGGACTTAAAATCAAGAAAGACAACTTAATACAACCCATCCCGGTTTGCATAAATGAACTCCAATATGCCAGGATGCAAGTGACAATGTTTATAATGTATACCATTACCGCAAGTGCAACAATCGATATCATGGCATCAACTAGCATGGCAAAGTTCACAGTACAACTCACAAAGTATAAGGTACAAGTATGTGAAATACAAGCTACAGTTCTCAAGATATGATTCAAACTTGGTAGCATGAGTTCTAAATCATCATACATTCACTTAAAACACTAATCAACTAATTTAAATCAATCATCGTATAAAACTCGGGTCTCATAGCAAATGGTACTCAATTTCACACTTAGTAACTTTTAAGGCAAAAAATCAAGTATTAAATTAAAAGGGCCGATAAGGTTTTGGGGTATCTAGACTTGGAATCAAAGTTATAGTTTTTAAATCACATTTAGATAAAAATATTTCTTACAACTTTCATGTTTAACACTAAGGCCGAAACTTAAGACAAAGGGGTGAATAAAATATCATAAGCAAAAACGGTTCAGTACTTTTCTCAAGATTTTTCCAAAAATATGCTTTTGTTGGTCTCAGTTTTGGGGTATCAGACCAAGTCCAAATGAGTCCATTTTGGAGTATGTTCTAGTTCACCATATTCCCTACAGTTTCATGTTTAGAGATAAGAGTAGTTGTTTGGAACAAGTAAGACTTTTTAACTATTTTAGAAAATAGGTTCTATTAGCCGCCAAAACTCAATAGAGCCGATTTTGGATAGAGGGTTTGAAATGGTTTTGGGGTATCATCCCGAGGGTTTAAGGTCTTATTTTTGGTCATCAAGTACTTCAATATGTTAGCTAAAATTTTCATTTAGATCACTTTGGGAGTAGGTCACTAAAAATAGGGGTTTTGTGCTACACAAACATTTGTGACAGAAGTGCCCTTTGAGGGCTAAAACTCAACAGAGACTTTCAAAGGGGTTTTGAGCTATCGAAACTCACTATTTTGTGCTCATGTTTGGTGGGCAGATAGCTATACATGTTATATATAACTTCCATGTTTTGACCAAGTTTCAATCACATTGAAAACTAGGGTTTTCAGGTCGGTAGTGTTGATTGGTCGGAAAACAACACACTTTGGTAAAATTGAAATATCTCAAGTTCTACTTATGAAAATGAGTTGAAACCAACCTTGGATGAAAGACAATACAAAAATATAAATCTAGACTTAAAGAACATGCTTAGATCAATTTTTTACATTGAGTTATGGTGTTCCAAATTTCAGGACAAAAATATCGATGTTCTCAAAAGTTAAGTCTCTTAGGGTCCAAGTCTCTTACTTATGTTATGTCAAGTTTTTGTCCCATTTATTTGCATGTTTGTGTTTTAGACATTAATATCAAGGTTCCAGCACACTTAGAAGTTATCAAACTCAAAGATAACAACACACAACAACATCTCATATCATCCATAAACATGACAGCTCCAAATTTCCAACTATGACGCCTTTTCGGTTTGTTTTCGATTCTCAATTTTTAGAGTGTTTAAAGGAATGTGTTGGTGGATATTTTGAAAAATATTTGATATAAAGTTTAGAGATTTTACTTACTTGTTTGAGAAATCAAATGAGGGTGGATGATGGATTAGGACTTAGTTTTAGAAAATTTCCTTGATTCTTTTCTTTTTCATTCTTTTTTCTTCCTTTTTCTCTCTCAAACTCTCATAAACACTCATGGGGCAAAAGGTCTGACTTCTCTCCCTCTATTGCACAAAAATATCAAGTGGAGAAGAGGATGTTTGGCTTGGTTTATATAGACAAGCGTTAGGGAACACAAATGGGACAAAAAGTACAAAAAAAGGACTTTTTTCTTCTTTTCATAAATGTGACTAGAGTTGATTTGAGATGTTTCAACTTTTGAGAGCTAGAAATCAGATATGGGGAAGATAAATATAGCTAGGGGTCAGTTTGGGGGAAAAAAATTTGATCCCCCATCAATCAAGGGATTTTTCTCAATTTTCGTGCCCTTATTGTGCAAGAAAATACATTAAAAGCTAATTTGATGTATTTTTTGGTGTCTTTTTCTACTAAAATCTATTATTTTAGTATGTTTATGATAAATTTAATATTCTCATGTATTATCATAGTTTTTATAGCAATTAGTTAAATAGATGTAGTCTTTTAAGTCAAATTAAGCTATTTTGACAATATATGACTTTTTGACTTATTTTATTGTGTATGAACTTCAATAATAATTTGTTTATTTTTGTTAATCTATAACACTAAATTATTATGTATATTACTTCTTCAACAAGTATTGGATCATCATAAGGATTGGCTTAATACATTTCTCATCATTTTAAGTTAAAAAGAAAGCAAAAAGTTACTTTTCGGCACTCTTCCTAAGGTGATCAGCCACTAAGGGGAAATTTTGACATTTTTGATGTTATTTTGTCATTTGTTACTTAATTGTACTTGAATCCTTGATTTAAGTTGTCTATGTGTCAAAATTTAAATTTTTAAGACTTTTTGCTATACTGTAGGCAAAACGGTTATTTTACTCTACTTATGAGGATTTTTAATTTCTAATTCAATATTTATTGATATTTATTTCATTTAGAATGCTTGGAGACTCTCCAGGTGTTAAAGTTTTTTTCCCTGAGTTTTGGACCTTTTTAGGATTTTCGGGCCGAACTTAGGATTTTCGAGTTGAGTTAGGGTTTCGAACTTCTTCCGTGCTCTATGTCCTCATGGGCTACCCGTCACTAATATCTAGGGTTTGGGCTAGGTCTTTACATGGGTCATTTAAACCATGTTGTTACCACTAGGGTCCGAACTGGGTCGTACAAACTATCCCCTCAAGCAAATTTTGTTCTCGAAATTTCATCCCGTACTTCATCGTGTGAAAGGCTGATATGCTAGCATTGTGCCTTCTTGGTTTCAAGTTGGCTTTCTCACTTTCGTTGTGCTGTCCTTGGAGCTTTTATCAATAGAATTGCATTTCTTTCAGAACACCTTGCATTGGATCTTTATTGAGCTTTCCACGAAGTTACGTCCATGTATTTACATACAACTCGTGGTAACTCGATGGCTAATAGGGCGCTGTATCGATGAGCACGTAAGCTAATCATCCATTGAAGTTACTTGATCTTCATACCTCCGGTTACTTGCTGTCAGATTTTCACGTCGTTCTCCTTGAAACCGTATGATAGTGTCATTCTCTGCTCATGCCCATATATTCTTTTGCTAGCAATCGACGATAGCGTGACGTCTGGAGAGCTAGTCCATTTTGAGAATCACAACGCATTCGTTAAAATTTATGTCTCGCAGGTCGCATGGCACAAGGGTGTCGGTACTCTGAACGTGCACGTTCTACAAGCAAAGTTTACTCACGTGTGATATTCTAAGGATATATCGATGCTTAGAGTCTGCTTTAACAATTTAGGTTCCAACAGCAAAGATTACATATATGCCAAAGATATGAAAGAATGGATTGCTCCAGAATCAAACAATACATTCTCTAAGGTATTGAACAAACACAAACATATCTTACATAACTTTGGTGCCTTCTACTTCCTCCTCCTGAAAAGCAAAGATGCGTCCTCCCTGGGGCCTTTGGTTTTTGTCTAGCGGTGGCCTTTCCTTCCTATTTAGTTGGTTAGTTTCTTGTTCGGTGGCCTGAACAGACTGCGGGTACTTTGGTGGCTGGTTCTGGGGTTACTTACACTGTTAGGAGTGGTTGTTCAGAGTCCTTCATCCTAGGTGCGAGCACTCAGAGCTCTTTTGTCCTAGTTGGTGACATTTAAAGAAGACTATAGATTTGGTAAAGGAGTCCCTTGGCCTTTCTTGTATGTTCTCCTGTTTATATAGCTTCTTTGGAACGAACACTCGGTTGCTTTTTACTGGTCCTCCAGAGCTAGTATTTCCCTGTCTTTGGTTCCAATTCCTTTCAGAGTCAGCTAAGTCTGTTTTCGTTAATAGGGATGCTTGTACCACTTGAGTGTAAGTTGGAAGCTGTAAGCAAATGACTCTAGTTCGGATGGAGAATTCTAGGCCCCACTCGATCTTCTGTCCCCTTGATTCTTCATCAGGTATGATGGTCGCGGCAAATCAGCTCAATCTTTCGAAGCAGTTGACGTACTGGGTTACCGACATAGATCATTGTTCTAGCTCTAGAAATTCTTTAACTTGTCCCTATCGAAAGAGTGTTGGAAAGTACTTTTTCAAAAATAATTCTTTAAACAGATTCCAAGTCAAAGGTACTACATCTTGGGTGATGTCAATCATACACCACCAGTAGTCAACTTTCCCTTCCAATAGGTGTGCTGTTAAAGCTACTTGATCGGTCTCAGTCTGCACTCCCATGGAGTTAAATAACTTATTGACAGTTCTCAGTCATTCTTCGGCAATTCTCGGTTTAACCTCTCCCTTGAATGTAATGTTGTCTACCCATCTTAGATAAGAACCATGTTCGATCACGTACGATGGGATGATTGATGCTAGCGGCTAGTTCTCGCAACACTTGGGCTAATCCCGACACTTCTTCGTTTGTGGGTTTATTTGTTGGCCACTGATGGTTTGGTCATCTTATTGCCATCTGAATAAAAAGGGAAGGTGTTGCGGCTTGTGAGTCATCTTTTTTTTTTAAGTCTTGATTGTCTCTAGGTTTTGGGATCTTGTGAAGTTAATTTAATATTTATTCATTTATATTTCATAACATTGAAGTTCGAGTACGTAGTTAATTTTTAGAACGATTGCAAATAACGAGTTACATAACATATAGGGTCCCAACTAGAATAGGTGTTGTTATAACCATCGGACTTTAACCGCATAGTCTAATGTTACTTCCATGTGCCACACTCCTACAGGTCCCGTGCGAGCTTTTTCAATGATGGTGATAGGAACCTTTGTATAGATCTTCATTAGAGATGTTGCATGAGCTCCTACTTAGTAGTTCTTATAGTCTGGGTTGTTAATCTTTAAAGCACGTTCTAGGTAGAGATCTGCTTTACGACTCGATGACGCGGCATGTGGTTCTTCTGAGGATGTGCACGATCCGAGTTCCTCTTGAAAGCACTAAACTCTAATAACTATCGTATCTCATTGATCTAGGTCTTAGGAGAGGTGACCTGGGGTGGAGAGTGATTAAGCATTTAACTAAGGATTTCGAATAATGCACTAAACTACGCGAAATGTGTTTGGGGGTTAGAACGACTTAGGAAAGGTGAACAAGAGGAAGAAAATGAACAATACTTAAACAAATGTCCTTGGAACTAATCTGGTACAATCAGATTATGATAAAGAGATGTTAAGCGATGGGCTGCCAAACTAGACATTTGTCCTGAAGTTACGTCGGCCTAACGTACTTCAATTCAAGTATCCAAGTCTACTTTCCTGGTAAAGATTTTAAGAGTGTATAAAGAATTCACAAGATCACTGCAACAGATTATGGTTTCAGAATAGAGAGAAAATGAACAATGGCAAAAGATGTTATCAATGTTGAATGTTTGGAACGGGTAATTAACAAAAAATTGATATCGAGTTCCTCAAGAGAAGAGTTTGCTCAAGGATAATGACTTTAATCAAAGGAGAATTAATATGCGAATACTGGTTATTATCGAGGCACGAAAACTTGAGTACAAGGGTATTTTCTAGAGTTGAATTTCTAATAAGGTTGTCAACAAGACTTGGGTGCATAAGGGTTACCGACGAACGAAACTTGACAGTACCATTGAGGACTGATGATATAAGAAAGAAGGACATACAAAATAACTTTAAAAAGTTGACATAAGGGCTTGGGATAAAAGAGAAAAGAATTCGTAAGAATGAAGTTGCGGGGTTCTAACGGTGTCTCTCGAGGTGATATCTAAAACTTCTCCTGGTATGTACCCCTGTCTATCCCCTTAAAATAAGATAACTCGTTGCATGAATCTTTGATCTTTGATCCCAATGCTCGTACTCATCCTTTAAATGTAGATTCCCTACTGCTTTTGATCCCGATAACGTCCTAACACGGCTCGCTATGAGACTTAGGCGTAGAAGATTTTAGTTCTTATAATGTATAGATGATAATTATTATTAATACAACGCATCCTACAGAGCTTCTATGAGACAGAAAGCATGATTTTCCATAACCCAAGGCCTGAAGGTTTACAAAACCTGTGCTTTGATACCCACTGTGACGCCCCGTCCTCCAGGCACGTCAGGACATACATAAATATAAATAAAGGGATATTCTAGCCATTCATTCATATTTACATACGTTAATTATTACATCATAAAGGAGTTTTGAATTGTTCAAAAGTATATAACAATTATAGTTTCACCAAGAATTTTAAAGATATTACAAGAGTCGCAAGGAAGCTGAAACAAAAGAACAAAAATAGAGGTATCGAATCCTTAGAACACAATAGCGGGGTCCACATGCTCCTAAAACTCACCCAGCTCTTTAAATTCTTCTCCACCCTCTGGGATAACTTCCTCGAAAAATTCCTCCTCACCTGTGGCATGAATGTCATGAGCCAATGGCTAAAAGCAAAACACTTTAACCTTCTAACTAATCTCACGGCACAAAATTCATCACAACGCATATCATATAACACCCAGCACAATTTATAATCAAGGCGACAGACGGATTCGATAGTTACAGCATTACAAGTATACATAAGAACAAGTGCACAGGTATATGATGCAATGGATGTGATGCAAGTGTCCAACCCGACATTCATGAAAAATAAAAATAGGAGTTCCACTTTGGGACTAAATTCTATTGCATGTAGAGACTTATTATCATTACCGCCTCCAGGACTTACTATCATTGCCGTCTCAGGGACTTATTATCATTACTGCCTCAGGGACTTATTGTCATTGCCGTGATGGGACTTGGATTAATTGCCGATTCAAGGATTTATTGTCAATGCCATGATGGGACTTTGTTGTTATTGCCGCCTCAGAAATTTATTGTCAATGTCATGATGGAACCATGATGAAACTTTGTTGTTATTGCCTCCTTAAGGACTTATTGTCAATGCTGTGAGGGGGCTTTGTTGTTATGTTACCCATATTAAGACCAAGATGCTTACTTGGTATTAAATCAATGTCTAAGTTATCAAAACTAGAATGCTAGCGACGAACTCATGGTGCCTAATAATATCCATGATAAACCATTTCAAACACCAGGGACACGACCAAGGTCTATAAAGAAAATTTGTAACACCAGGGACACGCCCAGGGTGTAAAAGGGGAATTCATCCCAAAATATTTTCGAAAAAAGGCAACCAGGGACACCCTAGACTTAAAATCAAGAAAGACAACTCAATACAGCTCATCCCAACAACGGTTTGCATAAATAGACTCTAATATGCCAGGATGCAAGTGACAATGTTTATAATGTGTACCATTGATCTCAAGTGCAACAATCGATATCATGGCATCAACTTGCATGACAAATTTCATGGTACAACTCGCAAAGCACAAGGTACAAGTATGTGAAGTACAAGCTACAATTCTCAAGATATCATTCAAACTTGATAGCATGAGTTCTAAATCATCATATATTACTTAAAAATACTAATCAACTAATTCAAATATATCATCATATAAAACTCAGGTCTCATAGCAAAGGGTACTCAATTTTACGTTTAGCGACTTTTAAGGCAAAAAATTGAGTATTAAATTAAATGGGCCGACAAGATTTTGTGGTATCTAGACATGGAATCAAGTTATGATTTTTAAACACTATTTAGATAAAAATATTTTCCACAACTCCCATGTTTAACACTAAGGCCAAAATCTAAGGCAAAGGGGTGAACAAAACATCATAAGAAAAAACGGTTTAGCTTTTCTTTCAAGATTTTACCAAGTCCAAATGAGCCCATTTTTGAGTATGTTCTAGTTCAACATGTCCCCTACAAGCTTCATGTTTAGAGCTAAGGGTAGTTGTTTGGAACAAGTTAAACTTTTTAGCCATTTTAGAAAATAGGTTTTACTAACCGCCAAAACTCAGCAGAGCCTAATTTGGATAGAGGGTTTGAAATAGTTTTGGGGTATCATCCAGAGGCTTTTATGCCTAATTTTTAGACAACAAGTACTTCAGTATGTTAGCAACAATGTTCTTGTAGATCACTTTTGGAGTAGGTCACTAAAAATTGGGATTTTGAGCTATACAAAAATATGTGACAGAATTGTCCTTTCAGGGATAATGTAAGGACTCGGTACCTATTTATTTTGTTTTATTATATTTTTGGTAAGAGAAGGGACCGAACTAAATTTGGACGTGGGTGTTATAAAAGTTTGCTCGTTAATAGTTAAATTAATAGTAGGTGAAAGTGAAATTGAGTTGCCTAGTAATGAATGAGATTCATATGGCTACATTTATAGAAAATTCGAAATAAGACAAAGTGAGCAAAGTTGGAAGCTCGGGTTGAATGTTAAAGAAATTTGTGGAAATCAGGTTCAGGAATCACCGCTTGAGCGATGGGGGTCCGATCGAGCGGGCTATCAGGATATGTTTAGAAGGTTCTCGAGTTTTGGAGAAGAGGTGAGGGTTCTATATTAAACCCAGCCCCGTGAGACTCATCCTTATATCTCTCTTTCATCTCCTCTCTCTTCTCTTCCTCTCTACATGTGAGAACCACCACCACCACATGAATCCCTAATTTTCCACCATGGAAAATGAAAGATTGAAGCTAGATTGGGAGCAACTAAAGATGGAAATCAAGCTTTAGAGCAAAGAAATGAGAGATGGAGCATCAAGGAGCCAATATCTCTCAAATCCAAACCCTAAGAGGGAGAAATTGAAGGAATTCCAAGCTTTTGAGCAAATCCGAGGTAGGATCTAGATTCTCTCGTATGTTTGTGTCAATTTGTGTTGATAATTTATTATATAAGTAAAATATAGTAGATTTCATGTATAATTTGAAGGGATGATAGAGTAATGTGTGAGTTAATTTGGGTTCTCATAAATATTTGAGTATTTGAGAAAAGATAAACCATGATTTTGAGAAATTATTGCATAAAAAGGGTTTATGAAACTTGAATCCAATGTTTTTGGGATGGAAATTGAGATTTGAGACATGTTTGAAAAAGGTTTAAGGGTATTGAAGTTAAAAACACAATACAGGAGAAAATCTGGGTTTTTCTCGGGTGTCTGCGCACTCGAGCGGAGCCTTGTTTGCTCGAGCAGTCAACTGGCAGAGAGTTGGGCGCTCGAGCGCCCGACGTCTGCTCGAGCGGGCATGCTACGTAGGGCCAACTTCTTTTGATCATATCTCCCTCGTCCAGACTCCAAATTGGGTCGCTTTTGTACTCAAATCGAAGCCCCAGAAGTCCTCTTTCCATCAAGACTACTCTCACAAGAAAATTATTTTTTTAGAAAAAGTTATGATTAAAATAGTGAGAGTATGTTAAATTTTCTTAATCATTTTTTACCCGTTTCTGGCCAAATGCTTTGAAAAAGTATATTTTCATCAATGTTGAACATTTTCATTAAATTTCTTGTCCCTTGGACTATGGATATACCTACTTCACTACACCTGGGTTGGGATAAAAGTAACGTACCAATTGGTTGTGTTTGAGATAAAAATGGATTTTCGACATGTAACTATGGTTTTAAGAACAAGTATGGGTATGGGTAATTGTGGGCTATGTAGTGACGTGATTATCATTTAAGATTTTAAACTTTAGAAAGAAAACTTGAATTTTAACTTATATGTATATGCATATGATGGGTGCATTCCATTTTCTTCACACGATATGATTTCAAATGAATTTAATTTTTGTGTTAGTGGTACATTATGAGATTAATGGAAAAAATGAAAAATATGATTCATGAAAGGTTCTGTATTGAAGCTTGTGATGCATTTAATTCGAAAAGAGAAAATTGAAATCGGATGTGACTTGATAATAAAATGGGAAAGTTGAAATTAGAATTGAAACAATGATGTGTGAAAATGATTAGGAGAGGAACCGGTTGTGGGTTGGACTCCCATATTTTATGAAAAATGAACAAATAATGAACCGTATGGATTGATGTGGATTAAGTTGGGCTAGCGGCTCCGCGGTAAAAGACCAAAAACTTGCGCAAGATGGGAACCACATGTCCACGGGTTAGCCCCCGAAATGTGGTGTTGTATCGTGGTGAGTTATAGAGCTATCTATTACCCAATGGCTTCACGTAGCCTATCGAGAATTAATAGGGAGGGATTTTTATAAGCTGCAACCGATACCATTTCATTAATTGTGATACGATTTTGTGATAAATCAGATAATGAAAGTGTGACACGATTTTTGTGAAAAATCGAATAATAGAATGATGATATGGATAATATGAAAGGATAAATGGGAACAAATCGGCGTGTGTGGGTGTGTGCGTGTGAATGAATAATAAATTGGTAAAAATTTATATTTTTCTTCGGTTGCACCTATCACACCTCACAAATCATGCATTACATCTGAGTTAATCTATATTCTACAAGCTTCGGCTCACGTACGTTTGCCAAACCCTTTCAGGTCTTGAGGACTGGGGTAGATACCAGGGCAAGGAATGCATTTTGAGAAAAGGCTTGAAGAAAGTTTTAGTGTTCCTTTTGTGTTCTATATCGTGTTTGTACATAAGCAGAAATGGATTACTATAATGATATTATTGTAGTAATGGATACTTGAAGACCCATGGCATTTGTTTATAATTTTATATGCAAGAGGATATGGTTACTTGGAAAAAATCTTTATTTTCCTTCAAATACATTTTGAATTCAAACTGTTAATGAAACGAATGTTTAAGTTAAAAATTTTCTTACACGAGTCAGTTTAGGGTTAGCTCACGGGTCCCCGGGATTTGGGGCGTGACAAATGGTATTAGTGCTCCAAGTTCGAATACCTAGGAGCCATGGGAAGTAACGATGACCTTAGTTTGTGACTTATTTGATGAGATTAGGTACCACTAAAAGGCATGAATTGTGTGGTTGCATGGGTTTGTGATTGAATTATTTTACGCGTGTTTTGTGTTTGTATGAGCATGGAGGGTTAAGTCTTGCGGTGAAGTGGCATGCCATATGGTGTCCAATCAATTACTTTGGGGTTCGAAATAGAAATGCATTTGGCCGACGTTCTTTCTATGAGAAATCTGAATTAGTTGCCTAGATTGTCGCATTGCTCTAAGACTTTCCCTCGGTATGTGAATATGTGTTAATGTGATGAGACTAGGTGTTGGGTAGTGTGTAGCTTGGCATTAGGAGATTAGGTTGAGTTTAACCTAGTCGGGTGTTGTGATGCTTTTGTTGTAGAAGTTATGCCCATGGAACTAGGATGAGTTATGGTTTGCATGGTGGTGTAGGTTGTGGAAGTGCGACCCGGTGGTTAGTAACTATGGTGGGTGTAAGCTTGTGAGATGAGTATTTATTATTTGGAGTATGTTATACCCATGTGAGTTGGGTTGATCGTAGTTAGTTGCCCGTATTATGTTGTACTGTTAGTAGTTTGACGGATAAGTAGAGTAGAGTGTTTAAAATGGTGTAGGTTGTGGAAGTGCGACCCGGTGGTTAGTAACTATGGTGGGTGTAAGCTTGTGAGATGAGTATTTATTATTTGGAGTATGTTATACCCATGTGAGTTGGGTTGATCGTAGTTAGTTGCCCGTATTATGTTGTGCTGTTAGTAGTTTGACGGATAAGTAGAGCAGAGTGTTTAAAATCCTTAGAAGTTGTTTGTTATGGATGGATATGAAGTGTGGTTTTAGGTGCGTTGAGGATTATGTACATCATAAGCCATACTATGTCTTGAGCTATGCTGTGTACCCCAAGATTGGGTATGGATAGTGGATGGAAACATAGTGGACGGGAGCGTAACAATCTCTGGCCTAAAGTGTGTTAGAAAGTCTGTGCTTAGGCACGTGGTTGGGAATGTCCCTTACCCTGAGGGGTGTTGTTGGTAATCACAGTAGTATCTTGTGATGTTGAAGGTCAGATTGATGACCCTTGTGTTTTCTTCGTGGCATGATGCTGAGTTGTGTTTCTTGATAAAAGTTGAAAGCGTATGTGGAAAGAGTATATGAAAGGAAGATGTTATCAATAGGTTGGTTGTTGAGTGATGTGCGTGTACGTAAGTGGAGAAGTATATCGTTGGTAGTTGTGATGTGATGAATGAAGATTCGAGGTTGTTTGAGAAGTTTCACAGAGAAGAGTTTTGTGACTTGGGTCGTTGTTCTCAAGAGTAAGAGATTATGTGGAATACATAGTGTTTGGTAAGAATGTGAGTGTGTGAAGTTTGTGGGGCAAGGTATCAATGTTGTTGATGTAGTTGACTCGGTCATCTTGGAATGACATGTCGGTAGGAGAAGGTCCCATAAGGGGATGATACTGGTAGTATGTGACATGGCGTAAGATCTAAATATGGAAATGTTATCTCACCTTTAGGGGCGAGGGATAGAATGGTGCTGTTTGGTCTATAGTTTGTAGATGAGGTTCATTTTGTTCGAATTGCTTGTAGTTACTATCATGTTCAGATAGTGGTGTGTCGGTGGTACTTGTATGGTGACATAAGAGACGGGTGTTCTCGGCTGAATGTTTTGTGTTTTGGTGGGTGCACTGGAGTCGCGAGTTCGAGATTGTGGCGTGGTTTTGCCTACCCGTCTGGTTGTTATCTACCTATTGAAAATCGAATGATGTGACGTGACCCTATGAAGAGATGTCATACAGTGATACGAATATATGTGGTGCTGTCTTTGGTGATTAATCGGTGAAGGTCGGATGGACGCATGCGATGTATCGTTGGGATGTGAAGGAGTGAACGATAGTTAATGTGCTTGAGTAAATATCTAAATGTGAAGATTTAGTGCGGCGAATGATATACACATTGTAAATGGTGGCCGATAACGTTTGGATGATGATGGTAGATGTCTTTACCAGGGGCTTGTGGTCAATCTCCTCTTGAGCCGAGTGAATATTGGTTGCCCTAGAAGGTAGTAACGTTGAATAAGAACCTAGCGTTGGCTTGTGGTTTCCTTAGGAAGAGAGATGTTTCATAATTGACTATCCTGTGTGGATTGCTCTTCCTTAGTAGAAATTAAATGTGGGAATCATATAAGTATGGGTTCATTTGCCCGAGGTTCATTGAAGATCCTGTTTTCTTTACCTTGTGAATCCGAGCGTTTGGGTGACATTTCTAGAGATGTATTTTAGTTTGTATAAAATCCTGGTAGCTTTAGTTCAAGTCAAGTGAGGTTTCAAAGGGAGTTCAGTGATTTAAATGTTTATGTGGTGAGATCCTTGAGTAATAGTTCTATGGGATTCCTACAAGAATACAGATTCGTGGTTTGGCTGATTAGGAGATTGTGTTTGGAAATCGTGCTGGGTGTATGTGTTTGAAAGGACCGTAGAAAGGTTCGAAAGTGCAGTAGGCCTAGTGCTGAAATGGTGTGTCCTGTTTGTGACATGTCTGGAGGTTGTTTGTGTTCGACCTTAGGTTCAGAGGTGGGTAAGTTGTTTACCCATGGGAACGAAGTGTGGAGTAATAAAGTTTAATAGTATACCGTGTGGTTTGGGTGACCTAAAGCGATAGGTGAGAAACTGTGGGTTAAGATGTCTGTGATAGGTGCGTGCTTGAGAAGCAGAAGTGCAGGAGGCGCTTGCATGGTTGTGAAGGTTATTAATAACTTTGGATGAAAGGTCTCAGGATTTAATTTCCTTTGGTTGGTGTCGTGCACTCTCTATGTGAGTTGTTTAGATAGTGGGCTTAAGGCCATGACATGGTGATGATTTGTCTAGTGGGATCTAGGTTAATGAAGAGCAACCTTAAGAAGTGAGATATTGGCGTGATGAGAAGGTTCGCATTGAGTCCTTGTGTATGGCTGGTGATGAGCTAGTAGTTCTATGAGGTGTGTTGTATGAGATATGACGTCTAAGAGTTGAGAGCTAAGTGTAGCGGATGATCTGGATATCATGATCGGCGTCGAAAGTAGCTGTGCAACTATGGATGATGCGGCCTCAAGGTGATATATACAGGGTTCTTCTGAGACCAAGTATTGATGGGTGTTGGGAATACGTTGAGATTGAACTACGATTTCTAGTTGTCTTGGGAAGATGGGAGTCACAGTGGATTGGAGAATTGAGTTTCTCGTGGGTTTTTTGGGTGGAGTTTGTTCGTTTTATAATGTGAATGTAGGTGTGTAGAGTTGTGTTCCTTTGAGATCGGGTTGGTAAGCTAGGAATATTTGTTCTTGTTGACAAGGGAGTTGGTATTAAGACATAAAGCCCTTTTTGGCAACAATCAGCTGAGAAATGTTAACCGTTAAATGCAACTTGTTCTGGGTTATATAGGTAGGGTCGTACCTCTAACTCTTGGCGAAGTGGAAAATTTGTTGGAACCTTGTGGTTGCGATATCCATGTGATGTATTTCTAGTAGGCTTTTGTGAGTCTGGAATTGTGTTCTGTTTGGGAGCTTTGGATTTCTCAAAATTCTTAGTATGCGAAGAGTGGTTCGACCGTTTACAGGGAAGGCGCAAATGTATATGATAATGTGGATGAGTGGAGTAATATAAGTATGGAAGACCCATAATTGAACAGTTTAGAGCATTGTAGACTCGAAAGACCGATGGGTATGTGTATGGCGTCATGAAGAAGGATGCGATTCAGTTTATATTGGTAAGCGTGTACCTGTCAAGTGTTTGATCCTTGTGATATGCTTAACCCTAGTGATTCATGGAATTCAAGTGGCAGTGTTAGTTTCGTTTTGGTAGTCAAAGGACTAGAGTGATGTAGTGAACGTAGTGATATGGTTTCAAGTTTGTGGAGTTAGTTGGCCGTAAGGGTATAGGCGATTTTTGAGGAGTACCAATGTTCGAGTTTGGTAACATGTGTTTGGGTTGGAGGAACAGTCCTCGATATACATTAGAGTGCAATAGAGAGTTAGATCATAATACGAAGAAGTTGGGAGGATCTTCGTCGTGGTAAAACCTATGATGCATAATGCTATGGTTGAGGATATCTAGTCTTCGAGAGCGTGTATGTAGCATAAGATGGTGGTCATGAAGGGATAGTCGGTAATCAATAAGGGAGTAGTTGATTCTAGAACTGGTGTTAATTTCGGGTAAGAATTGGTATTGTGTTAAACGATAAACCGTTTTAGATTGGTCAAGCCCGATATGAGTATAATTTGATGGATATGGATGATTCTAATATTTGTGAAATGTTGGTGTTCGAAAGTTAAACCTGATGATAGTATGACACTTTTGGAGACAGAGGCATGTTAGCACCCTTGAGTCACGTTGTCTCGAAAGAATGATCAGTATTGCAGACTAAGAAAGATGCTATGTAGACCGAACGACTAACGAAGTGTTAGAATTGATATTAAGATTAAAGGACAGTTTGGTGTGACTTGAGACGAATTTCGGGGATGAAATTCCCAAAAGAGGGGAGTTGTAAGGACTTGGTACCTATTTATTTTGTTTTATTATATTTTCGGTAAGAGAAGAGACCGAACTAAATTTGGACGTGGGTGTTATAAAAGTTTGCTCGTTAATAGTTGAATTAATGGTAGGTGAAAGTGAAATTGAGTTGCCTGGTAATGAATGAGATTAATATGGCTACATTTATAGAAAATTCAAAATAAAACAAAGTGAGCAAAGTTGGAAGCTCAGGTTGAATGTTAAAGAAATTTGTGAAAATCAGGTTCAGGAATCACCGCTCGAGCGGTGGGAGTTCGCTCGAGCCGGCTATCGGGATATGTTTAGAAGGTTCTCGAGCTTTGGAGAAGAGTTGAGGGTTCTATATTAAACCCAGCCCCGTGAAACTCTTCCTTATGTCTCTCTTTCATCTCCTCTCTCTTCTCTTCCTCTCTATATGTGAGAACCACCACCACCACATGAAACCCTAATTTTCCGCCATGGAAAATGGAAGATTGAAGATAGATTGGGAGCAACTAAGGATGGACATCAAGCTTTGGAGCAAGGAGGTGAGAGATGGAGCATCAAGGAGCCAAGATCTCTCAAATCTAAACCCTAGGAGGGAGAAATTTAAGGAATTCCAAGCTTTTGAGCAAATCCGAGATAGGATCTAGATTCTCTCATATGTTTGTGTCAATTTGTGTTGATAATTTGTTATATGAGTAAAATATAGTAGATTTCATACATGATTTGAAGGGTTGATAGAGTAATGTGTGAGTTGAGTTGGGTTCTCATAAAGATTTGAGTTTTTGAGAAAAGATAAACCATGATTTTGAGAAATTATTGCATAAAAAGGGTTTATGAAACTTGAATCCAATGTTTTTGTGATGGAAATTGAGATTTGAGACATGTTTGATGAAGGTTTAAGGGTATTGAAGTTAAAAACTCAAAACAAGGGAAAATCTTGGTTTTTTTCGGGTGCTTGCGCGCTCGAGCGGAGTCCTGTCTGCTAGAGCGGTCAACTGGCAAAGAGTTGGGCGCTCGAGCGCCCGAAGTTTGCTCGAGCAGACTAGCTGCGCAAAGCTAACTTTTTTTGATCATATCTCTCTCATCTGGATTCCAAATGGGGTCATTTTTGTACTCAAATTGAAGCCCCGAAAGTCTTCTTTCCAACAAGACTATTCTCACAAGAAAATTATTTTTTTATAGAAAATGTTATGATTAAAATAGTGAGGGTATGCCTGTTAGAGTTGGCATACTGAAACCATGTTTTTAGTATTTAATTTTATTTTAATAAAATTATTTTTTTTATTTTTTGAGAATCTTTATGAGTAATGTATGTGTATCATTTTTTAATATTATGCATGGATGTCCAATATTCTGTATAGTATTTAATCTGGTGTGTAGAGTACGGCTTGCATACAGAAGATCATATTTTAGATTCATGCAGAATATAAGTTTTATGTTCACAGTTTAGATCGAAATGAACATACGATCGGTACGACTGTAGCACAGAGTTTTAGTAAGTCTTCCTTGGTTACGGGGAACAGATAATAGTGCTGTTTATTATTTCGACTCTCTGTGCTAGTACACTTTGTTTGTATTAAAGGGGACATTTGGGGTAAATAATTTGGTACTGACTATATAAATTAATTCACACCCCAAGTTTATTATAATAGTGCTTATCCTCTTAATCCTGAAATAATTATTGATTTGCGTATATTTAATATTCGTTAATTTGATTCATTAGAGGGTACGATCTTATATAGATCTATATTCTCGGTGAGTTAGATAACGGTATTATTTATATGACAAATATTAATTATTGACGGAATCCATATCCCAAATGATCGGGATTGACGATACCACCTTAAGGATGCTTATAAGTTTTGACCGGGCAGAACCCTGCTGGTGGATTTAATTATCTGGCGGTCAAATAAGTTAAGTAGAAGGGTTTAAGGAATATCAAGATGACGATTCAATTAAATTCTCAGAACTTAAATTAAATTGGCAGGTATCGGGAATCTTAACGTGGGGAGAAATGATAAGTATTTAATAACAGGAACTCAATACAAGAAGATCTTGAGATTATGGGTCAGAGTGCAATTATAGTTCTTTAGTAGTTTGAACTGTAATTCAGTGTTTTATGAAAATTGCAGAAACCGCTGCGTCTTTCCATAATTACAGAAATCGCTAGTAGGTATCTATGTTCCACTGAAAATCTTACTCATAATTACTCCTCAAGTCTCTGTTGTAACCCTATATATATGCGGGAAGGCTGAACCAGTTTAAGATTGATAGATCATATCTCATAGATTTTATATCATTATTATTATGATATTATTTTTGGCTTCCAAGACTTAAATATAACGGGGTTCTGCCGGTATGAGTTCTTGGAGGATCGTAACACACACTACGTTCGAGGATCGCATGCGGGAATATGGTAGAAGATCTAACTGGAACTTCAACTCGAAATCAAATCATAGTTGAAGAATAGATCGACAAAAGGTATTTTTATAAATTAACTTTGGTTGCACGAGTTTATTTTTGATCGTTCGACATCAAAATTTTTATCTAGACCCCATTTCGGCGTTTACCCGTTCAGTTAATTTTTTACTGAAAATCGTTTACAAAAATAATGATCTTGACAGTTTTGCCTCCAACAATGTCAAGTTTGGTTAACCTTTTTTCACCCATTTTTGGCTAAATGCTTTGAAAAAATATATTTTCATCAATATTGAACCTTTTCATCAAATTTCTCGTCTCTTGGACTATTGATATACCTACTTCACTACACCTGGGTTGGGATGAAAGTAACGTATCGATTGGTTGTGTTTGCGATAAAAATAAGTTTTCGACATGTGACTAAGGTTTTAAGAACAAGTATGGGTATGGGTAATTGTGGGCTATGTAGTGACGTGATTATCATTTAAGATTTTAAGCTTTAGATAGAAAATATGAATTTTAACTTATATGTATATGCATATGATGGGTGCATTCCATTTTCTTCACACGACATGATTTCAAATGGATTCAATTTTTGTGTTAGTGGTGCATTATCAGATTAATGAAAGAAATGTAAAATATGATTCATGAAAGGTTGTGTATTGGAGCTTATGATGCATTTGATTAGAAAAGAGAAAATTGAAACCGGATGTGACTTGATAATAAAATGGGAAAGTTGAAATTAGAATTGAAACGATGATGTGCGAAAATGATTGGGAGAGGAACCGGTTGTGGGTTGGACTCCTGAATTTTATGAAAAATGAACAAATAATAAACCATTTGGATTGATGTGGGTTAAGTTGGGCTAGCGGCTCTACGGTGAAAGACCAAAAAAACTTGCGCAAGATGGGGACCACATGCCCACGGATTAGCCCCCGAAATGTGGTGTTGTATCGTGGTGAGTTATAGAGCTATCTATTACCTAATGGCTTCGTGTAACCTATCGGGAATTAATAAGGAGGGCTTTCCATAAGTTGTACCCGATACAGGTTCATTAATTGTGATACGATTTTGTGATAAACCGGATAATGAAAGTGTGACACGATTTTTGTGAAATATCGGATAATAGAATGATGATATGGATAATATGAAAGGATAAATGCGAACAAATCGGCATGTGTGGGTGTGTGCGTGTGAATGAATAATAAATTGGAAAAAATTTGCATTTTTCTTCGGTTGCACCCATCACACCTCACAAATCATGCATTACATCTGAATTAATCTATATCCCACGAGTTTCGGCTCACATATTTTTACCAAAGCTTTTCTGGTCTTGAGTACCGGGTGCGATACCAAGGCAAGGAATGCATTTTGAGGAAAGGCTTGAAGAAAGTTTTAGTGTTCCTTTTGTGTTCTATATCATGTTTGTACATAAACAGAAATGGATTCCTGTAATGATATTATTGTAGTAATGGATACTTGAAGACCCATGGCATTTGTTTATAATTTTATATGCAAGAGGATATGGTTACTTGGCGAAAATCTTTATTTTACTTCAAATACATTTTGAATTCAAACTGTTAATGAAATGAATGTTTAAGTTGAAAATTTTCTTATACGAGTCGGTTTGGGGTTAGTTCACAGGTCCCCGGGGTTCAGGACGTGACAGATAAAACTCAATAGAGACTTTCAAAGGTGTTTTGACCTATCAAATCTCAATATTTTGTGCTCCTTTTTGGTGGGTAGATAGATTTACATGTCATCTGCAACTTTCATGTTGTGACTAAAGTTCCAATCTCATTGCCAACCGGGGTTTTTAGGTCGGTAGTGTTAATTGGTTAGAAAACGACACACTTTGGTAAAATTGCAATATCTCGAGTTCTACTCATGAATATGAGTTGAAACCAATTTTGGATGAAAGATAACACAAAAATATAAATCTAGACATAAAGAACATGGTTAGATCAATTTTTTACATTGAGTTATGGCATTCCAATGTTCAGGGCAGAAACATCAATGTTCTTAAAAATCAAGTCTCTGAGGGTCCAAGTCTCTTACTTATGTTATGTCAAGTTTTTGTCCCATTTCTTTGCATGTTTGTATTTTAGACATTAATATTAAGGCTCCATCACACTTAAAAGTCATCAAACCCAAAGATAACAATACACAACAACATCTCATATCATCCATAAACATAGCAATCCCAAATTTTCAACTGCGACGTCTTTTTGATTTGTTTTCGGTTCTCGATTTTTAGAGTGTTTAAAGGGATGTGTTGGGGGATATTTTTAGGGATATTAGACATAAGGTTGAGAAGTCTTACTTACTTGTTTGAGAGATCAAATGAGAGTGGATGATGGATTAGGACATAGCTTTAGAAAATATCCTTGATTCTTTCCATTTTTTTCCTTTTTTCTTCCTTTTTCTCCCTCAAACTGTCACGTCCCAAACACCAGGGTCACGCAAAAGCCCACCGAAACACCGTTTGAATAAAAACATTTGCAGTTGGAAAACCATCAACTAAAAAATATACATCATTTGGATAAAAATTCCCAAGTGTATCTCCCATAAACAGAAATCATGCAAACTCATACATTAATAAATATATCGCCGAAAGGCGTACAAAACCAGTCTTCAGAAACAGGCATCACATGTATAAGCACATGTCCAAAACAGAAAAACTACAACAAGCTCTCCATCACCACAAGCATCTAGGTTAACTCGACGTGGTCACCTGAAAATATTTTTATTGCAAAATCCCACACCATGAGCCGAAGCCCAATAGGAAAAGATAATAAAGCTGTAAAGCAGGCTATGCAATCATATGGTGGGAGCTAACTCGGCCACGAAAATCAAAAGATTTTTCTCGCAAAAACCACAAGTTTTCCACCATGCCAACACGGGCCTCAAAAACGGTTTTACCTCATAAAACTCACATTTTCATCCTTCAAACTATGCATATCATCCTAACAGATATCATACCACAGTTAAGAAAAAGCTGTAATAAAACAGTAACAAGAACATGATCTTTGTTCACTCGGATCATACAACTAGAATCAAAATATTATTTTTCCACTCGGAACACACAATCGAGGAAAATAAAACGGTAAATCAATTTTTCTCCACTCGAATCACACAGCCGAGGAGAACACACTAAAATGAGATCCTATGTACTGATTCTGCCATACCGACAAAGGTAACAACTATAGACTCTTGTCCATTACACTACAGCCGCGCAGGGTCCAATAAGCAATGACAAGTTCTATATGGAGTCACGACAACGACGCCATTAACGGAGGCAACTGAACCACTCAATTTACGGGAACCAACCCGAAGGTACAGAGCAACTACTGCTTAATTTACGGGATCTGCGCCCGAGGGTACAAAGCACCCACACACTCAATTTACGGAGACTAACCCGAATGCATAGAGCACCTACACTGCGCACGTTTCCAGACTTACACCGAGGAGCAATGGAAGCCCAACTCAACCAAACCTACTGTTACGGTACATCTATGAATAACATTTAAGAAAATCCATAAAACAATTTTACATCGCATGTATATAAAAGGGATCCCATCCATCAACATGGAGATCTACAAGCATGTAACAATAGAATTTCACAAAACTGATACTCAACCCCAAGGGTTAGCTCCAAACCTCCACAAACATGTTTTTCATAAAAACACCTCGTTTTCAAAGCCCCTTTTGAAAATTACAGATCTCAACACATCCGGATCATGTATAAACCAAGAAAAGGCGTAAAATCCACTTTTACCCATAAACCAAGGTTTAAAATATATAAACAGCATTTCATGCGTTTCTATCTGGTGAAAGCAAGTATAATTACCTATATCACTCTTTTAACAACAGTAGGTCTAGAATCCTACCTCAAAGAGCAAAAAGCTCGATGCCTCAAAATCTAACCTTGTCGGAACGAGAATCCATCCGGATGGATGTGAAGCCTACGCTGTCGACAACAAGGATCTGCTATCCAACCGCGAAAAACTAAGCCCCAAGCCTCCCGAAAGCTAGAGAGAAGGTAGAGAAAAGGTGGAGAGAAAGAGAGTTGATAGAAAATAGATATTTTGAGCCTCAAAAGATATTTATAACCTTCTACAGAAATTCGCGCCCAGGACCCACTGCTCTAGTGCGGTCCCCACTGCTCGAGCGGACCCCTTGCTGACATAGGCCCTGCCACACCACCGGTCGAGCGCCCAAGCACCGCTCGAGCGGACCCCACTCTAAGCCACGCTCTGCCACTACCCCGCTCGAGCGCACACCCACCGCTCGAGCGGTCACATCTCGGACCAACACTTTGCTACTATCCCGCTCGAGCGAGGTCCCACCGCTCAAGCGGTCATCGCTGGGAGAGAAAAAGAAAAATGGCCAAAGTCAAACCCCCCCGCATGCATAACATGTATAACACCTTTACAAAACATGCAGTTCTACAAATGGAAGCATAAATCATACACCGAGAGATACATATATGGAAAGAAATGCATCATCATATATAAAGATCTAAAAAAAAAAGATGGGTCCGGGTCTCACAACTCTCCCCCCTTAAGGAATTTTGGCCCCAAAATTCACAACAAGGTCACGAGGTAAACAGGTCTGGGTTTCTAGCACGCATCCCAGACTCGAGATTGTTAGGAATGTATACTTAAAAGCCTTCTTTTTAGGTTTTTTATTCTTGATCCCTGGCATATTAATGAGAAACATTTGAGATGTTTTTTCATTCGTGGTTTCATATTTATATTTGTGATTACTGAATGCATAGTCCGTATATTCTGTCCAGTATTTGACTCGGTGCATGCTGCACGAAAGATCGGGTCATAGGTTTTGACAAATTATACAGGTAGGCTCACAATTGCAATGGACCCGAACATTCTATTGGTATGATTATAGCATATCGTTATAGTAGCTGGTCTTGGCTAGGTCGACCGGGTCAAATTTAGGTTTTGGAAATTCGATATTCGAGCTCGATGTGTTAATGCACTTGGAGTGTATTGAGCGGGATCAACGGGATGATCAATTCTATACTGACTATATGAATTGATCCACATCACGTATTATCAT
>JAUMHN010397803.1:0-16366 GCA_032360265.1 Heliamphora ciliata
ATATCAAAAATGAAACGGTACAGGGTCTCACAAGAGGGACAGAGTTGAAACTCAAATAAAAGGACGGCTCCAGCTCCAAAAAGGGTAGGAATGAAGTTAGATAAGAGGTCAATCACGAATAAACTATGAGTTCAATCTTTCCCTTGGCAAGTGTTAGGATTCAGGTCTTCATCGCAAGAAGCATGTTGAAAACTCAAGCAAAATCCCAATCTCATTAGTTATATCCAAATCCTTGATGGTGTGTGAATCTATAGTATCATAATCTCAGAAATTGGCTCTTTTAAAATAGGCAGTGAGGTCCATGTCATGCCTAACCACCCTTCTTGCTAAAGTGGCACTGAAAAAGATCTATGAGACCTCCGATCAAAGAACAAAATTAGTGCTTTAAATTAACTTCTTTCAATCCATCACCATACTCGGTCCCACCGATTGGAAAGATAAAAAAATTCATCTATTTTGAAATAAGAGAAAATCAAAGAAATGGAACCCAAAGAAAGAAAAGAAGCTTACCAATGAGATTAAGAATGAGGCTTCGATTGATAGCATTCTAGAGGTAAGATGAAAAGATTCATCTGAGAATCGAGTACCAAAACATATTGTCACTGTAGTTAACAGAAGAGTCCCTAAGGACAGAAAGAGTAGACATTATAAAGAGCGCAAAGAGAGCAGTTATCGAAGAAGCAAATTTCCTTCCATCTTACTCTATAAGAGAGATAAAAAGAAATGAAAGATTTGAGTCTTATGATATCTAACTCCATAGTATTCTACGTGCCTTATTCTTCTATCCATTTAAATCATCAGTGAGTCTTCCTTGCTACAAGGTTGACTGGTCCCTACGAAACTCTGTCTTTTTTCTTCAGTCAGGTGATGCCTAGTTGCATGCTTCATCCACTTCAATGAGTTACTTAAGGGCTTTACTCTACAAGTCATGGACTTGAGATGTGAGGCATTAAATGGTTGAGTGTTTCACTACCTGTTTGAATCTTAAAGCCTACCCCTATCCTAAAAGATAACACATTTTCTTTAATTTGATTTTTGTATTATATTAAATTGTATTAATTATATGGTGGAATTAGATTGTATTATCTTTTAAGAGACGAGTAGGCTTGCTGATTCAAAGATGGAATGAAACACTCGGCCGTTTAATGCAAATCAACAAAATGACCCATAATTTCATCCACATTAGTTGAGGGTTCTTGTCATATAGCTGATAATCATATCTCTTTAGAATATAAAATCCCTCAATTGATTTCCAAATCTTAATCAAACTACCATGGTCAAATAAAAGAGTGACTAATGAAAATAAAGTTACCAGTTCTAGGGCAAAAAACTCTGATACTAGGCTTTTGAACATCAAGCTTGTGTCTAGTTCCTCTCATTTCAGTCGAGTGATTAATACCTCTCTCTTTTTTCTATGAATCTGCCTCGCCTTTCAGAGGTTTGGAATCTTTCTGTTGAGCACCAGTTTTGGATACTAATGCCATCCTCATTAGGCTTGCCACCTTCCTTGATTGAACAGAAGGCTATTTGATCAAATGACAAAGACATTGTTGAGAAAAAGATGGCTCTAAGTATTCCAAAGTATGTTCCTCCTTTTGTGGTTCTTTAGTTACATTATTGAGATAATCCCCTTCTTTTAGCCAAGCCAATTCCCCTGTTTCCATCTTTCCTAACGTTTGGTCTCATTCATCTTAATAGCATTTCAGTGGACTAAATGTTCAAAAATGAATATGATTCAAAGCGCCCTTTTAATAAAAAGGTAAGCTTTGAATTCGAAACTTTCAACATCGAGGTGCCAAATGACTCTATCGATAAGAGTTCTTGCTACAGTAAAAAAATACATAATAAGATTATGGGCTACAATACAAAGATTTCCAAAGAAAGAAGACAGAATGCTAACAGTAAATGGTCAACGGTCTGTTCGAAAGAAGCACGAGAAAACCTAGAGCAAGCACATCAAAACACGATCTCCCCTTTATAGTTGGGTTGGGTAGTAGATAAGGGTGAACTTTTAGCTTATGTGTGATGGTAATCTCGAAAGTGGTCGTTCACGTCAAGAATAGAGATTGTTGATCCTGGTTGATCCGAAGGAATCTTATTGAATGAATTGATCCATAATATTTATATTCACCCCCCTTAGGAAAGTTAGAAAGAGGATACAGTGCCAGATAAGCTATGGCATAAAAGTCAATCTCAACAAGGGATAGAAAGTAAGATTGGCTATTCCAGAGTTATCGGGTACAGTGACAGGAAAGATTGGTTGTTTTGTCACAACAATCCTTGATTGGTAAACCGGTCTTGGAAGAAGGCATATGTCACGCCCCAAAAATCGAGGCACATGAATCAATCACGTTAACCCGATAAAGAAAGCCAAGTTAATGATGACTTTATTAAAATCCGATTTTAAGCTCAAAAATCTCGTAAAAATGTAATTTGAATAACTATTTGAGAAAGGGAAGTTAAACTGTATAAATAAAGGTCTTTGAGACTTCATATCATCTTAGAAAAGGGTTCGAGACCATTCTATATGAAAATAGAATTTAACTTAGAAAATAAGATTTTGAACCCATCACTACAAAGTCCACTCAAGCGGACTGGCCACCGCTGGAGCGGCCAACTGGCTAAGAGCATCCCATGTTTTTCATTTAATACACCGCTCAAGCGGACCTCCACTGCTCGAGCGCCCACTATCCTGAAGCCAAACTAACAATTGCCTTGTTTTGAGTTTCCAACTTCTAATCAAAATTACATCTGATGAACATAATTTTAAAGTATCAATCTATTATACAATTAACTTCTAAACATGAAATAAGTTTCAAAACCTCTATTCAAACATTTTAAACTTCATCCAATCATCAAAATAATTACATTCCTCCAAGAAAATCAGAAAGTTTCATGAAATTCTTTAAGTTTTACAACTTATGACTTTGAGATCAAAATATTTGAACATAGCCACATGGTTTCTCATAGCCTACAAGTTCTATCCAACTTTCTTACACTTTACAAAAGGAATTACATATTTCAATCATAGTGTCAAAATATAACCAAAACACCCAAACTTAGGTTCTTTCCCTTCTTCTTTCAAAACACTAGTCAAGGTCTAGAATATTCCTATACGCCTTCTCTTTATCATTTGAACATGAAAAAAATTTAATCAAACAACATGAGTCGAAGCTCATAGGATAAAGACTAAGAATGATATTATGCATGATATGTGAGGTGTGAGTGTATGAATGCCGTTATCCAAAACAAAAAGTACTCGTGTACGAATGTAATAGTTTTCTTCTACTCACGATTGACTTAACACAAAACTCATTTCTCATCAATTTCTCATCTTAGCATATAAGTTATTCTTTAATCTCCACTTATAATTCAATGATTCAAGTGTATCTCCCGTTTCATTCTTACTTGTTCCCATCCAATTCATCTCAATTCATTTTCATTCATCTTATTTAATTTCTTACCAAATTCCCGAGTTCATTCGATTTATTAATTAAGTTCCGAATTGACACCAGGTGCATCTTATAAAGACCCCTAGCTATTATCCCCCATCTGGCTACGCAAAACCCGATGGATAATAGCACGCTCTATAACTCATCCCGGCAACCGCCATTTACGGTTTCCTAGAGGAACGCCAAAGGGAAGGCAACTCGAGCTCAAATTTATGGGGGCTAACCTAATGGGAATGGCACTCAACTTGCACAAGTTTTTTGTCTTTTATCGCAGAGCTAATGAAGCCCAACTTATTCCATATAACCAACCGTCGGTTCTATTATTTGTACATAACATAAATTTTCATCCAATTAACCGCGAGTCCAACCACGACAATTGGTTCCTCTCACTAATCCAATACACAACATATTCACTCACCTTAAAATAAGAAATGTAAACATCAATCTATAAACGTCCATTATCACCATAAATAGGAACATGTAACTGATTTGTTTATCTCAAATTCAAAAACTCAAGTTCATGTAAACAACCATTGAATTAATTCAAAGATTAATGCCTCAATTACCTTATAGGTTATAAACAACCCTCACATGTTCTAAACCCATTAAATTAATCAAATTCCATGAGATTTATAATTTACTACATTACAAGCTAAGTTTTTTATTCAAAATTTCTCCAATTTCAAGTTAACATTACCAATTCAACTCTCCATCCTTAAATTATCAAATTAAAAGACTTATACAACTCACCAAGAGTTCTATATTCATCATTTCATCAAACTATCATACAACCAAATCATTTACTCATGAATTCAATTAGGGTTTTAGCCACAACTCACATAATAGGGGTTCAATTATCAATTAGGTCTCAAATTCTTAAATCTTCAAGATACATGGCTTAAGATATCAATTATGAGTTTCAATTCCACAATATTAACCAACTATCATGAACTCAAACCCAACAACCCATAAATTAACTATAGTTTTGATTAATCCTTTAAAATCTTATGGTTTCATGTGATCTTTAAATAAAATCAACACAAATCAACTCAAAATACCAAATTTAGTTAAAATCTACCTCTTAGAGCCCCAAAGCTTTGAATTTCACCAAATTTGAAACCCTAGGTTTTCGGCCCCTCTTGGATTTGGCTTCTAGATGATTCAAAGTGTTGCTCTTGTTGCGAAATACTCGAATCCAGAACGATGGTGTCCAGTTTGATGTATAACTTGGTCAATTTGTAGAGAGAATGAGCTTTCAAGCTCTTGATTTGGCTTTAATGGAGAAAGAAGAGAAGAAGGGAGAATAGAGGAAGAGGAAAAAGAGGGACCCAACGAGTCCTCTTTTGTTTTAGTTTTTATTTATTTATTTATTTATTTATCTATTTGTCTTCTTTCCGAGGTACTATATATATATATATATTCACAAACTCACCCCTATTTATCCTTTAAAGCAATTGAACTTAATTTAAATCACATTATTAGAATCTTCAGTCATTATAGAAATAATCACAAATTAATGTCTTGCGGTCTCCACCCGTGCCAACCGCATACAACATGCATTTTTAATCATCAAATATCAATTCCATTAATTTTAATTACGTCAAATCCATTAATTAATTAAAAACGTACTGGGCCTCCACAGCATAATGGAACACTCTCGCCGACATGTTCTACTATTAGATTTGTAGTCTCATGAGCTCTAACTATAAAAGCTTATGAGAACTCATGCTTCGCAACTCTTTACTCTTAAGGAGACGCAACTTCTGCTAGAGGTTAAGCCAAACATGATCTTCAAGCCAGAAAAGATCAAGTTGCTTAATAATGCATGAGGGATGTGAGCCACTAAATATGGATAAGGGGCACATCTGCTTGTCCACATAGAAATAGGCCAAGCTGCCTTCCAACTTGACATTCCCGCTTTACCCATCTTTCACTTGCTTACCCATCCTAGCTCTTGTCTTAAGAAAAGCTTCGATCGTATTTTGAATTTCAAGTAGTCACCTGCTAAGTTCTTCGCTTTAAGCAGTGATAGCTTTCTAAGTAATGAGTCTAATGCTAAGAGAGAAAGGAAGAATGATTTCAAACGTACCATCCCTTCACGACTACCTCTAAAGGGATGCTACCCGAGGAATGAAATAACTTACTTACCCCCGCCTTTGAAGAATATTCGAGGGGAGCCCTACTCATACGGAATGCCATAAAAGATTTCAACCTCCTATACTCATTTCAACAGCCCATATCTGTCGTTAAGAAGTAACTTGCCCCAATGACGACGATTTAATTCATATTGATGTGAACGCATGTGAAATGCTCAGCACAGGGCTTCCACGCTCTCACAGGTTTTATTGTACTCTTCCTTTACCCATCTCCAACTGAGACCACTTGACCGATCTCATCCACTTGAAAATTGGTGTAAAAGTTGGTAATTCTACTTTCTAATAGACTTGTTAGTTCCGTAGCTCTTGAAAAGATATCCATGATTCAATTTTGGGATAGAGTTAAGGGAGAATTTCGCTGCTAATATTTTCCAATTATGTCTATCCGGGTTTACTATTCAACTATTTTATATTCTAGTTACTCTGTGCGCTAGTTAACTATCAGATATTAGTCGACCAATAGATGGGCTCTCCCCCTATGCTTATGTGAGTTTGACCCGCCTTTAACTCTGCTTGCTTTTGAATCCCTATGAGCCATTTTACAATCGAACATTTTCAAAGGGTTGGCAAAATAAGGCTCAGCTCGATGCTGTTCAAGAATAGTGGTGTTGAGTTTCTCGACCCTTTACCTTAGGACTAGTCGGTTCTATTTATCAATAAAGGTAGAGAAAGGTATATAATTAGCAGTAGTGTTTATATAGTTATAGTTCTAGAAGTATAAATAATTGAAAGCGCCTATGAATTAGTTCTAAGAAAGTGATGCGCTCACATCAGGAATAGAGATTGTTGATATAATTGCATGTAGTTTGATTTTTGTCGTTGAGATTGGGTTGGTGTTCAGTGTATCAGGGGAGTGTATTATGGCCCCTCTTCATACATATTTCGTAAATACTACTCAATCAACTGGATCTACTCGCCCAAACGCTTGAATCTATTCCACCGCAAACAAGCAAATCTACTATTGCAAGATCTTTCGTTGCTTCTGTTCTTATTGTTCTCGCCTGTTACTACGCCACCTTAGCGTCTAGGACTGGAACTTGAACTAGAGCTGGGGATTAGTGTTATTGGAACCTTGGAATAGTGATGTCCTTTTTCTTTTTTCTTTGAATATATTTGCATCCTCCCCTATAAGAGTTAGGCCTTTCGCAACCAACATTTTTGTAGGGACCCGGTCCCTTGAAATTTAAAAGAATTTATTTAAAACTCATTGTAGTCTGTTTGGTGGCATATGATTGAATGTTTAATTGTGAGAAAGAATTAAGACTTGATCATGATAATGGCTGTTAGCAATAATTATATGCTTGGTAGTGCATGAAAATAATTGTTCTGGGTTATTTAAGTGAGCCTTGAGGTGTTTAGCTTATGATTTAGTTCTTTTATGCATCTTTTGTTCAAGTTCCCACCCAGTGCGGACCGCTCAAGTGGCATAGGGCTCGCTCGAGCGGACAAGTGGCAAAAAGTTTTTAAAAATTGGGATATAGGGGACCGCCCGAGCAGACTATCGGCGAGCAGACTTTTAAAATCACGGGTTAAGCCTTTCTTTTTCATTTATCTCTTTACATTCTCTCTCTAAACTTGTGTTAGAAATCCTAGAACTCCCCTTAGTGCTTCTTAGGGTTTTTCTTGCTCCATTAGTGGTGATTTCTTGCTTCTCTCTTGGTGGAACATCCATTGGAAGCTCAAGCTTAGCGTTGGAAGCTTTCTTCTCACCTCTCGATTGAAGGTCTTCGTGTTTGGAGCTTGCTAGGACCCCATACTTGTGTCTTGTGCATCTAAGAGGTAGGATCTATGACTTCTCACAAACATTGTTAGATATGGGTCAATTATTTTGAATTTATATATGAAATCATGATAAATCTATGTTTTTTGAATCCTGAGTTAAGGTTTAATGTTAAAGTATATTAAATCTTTGATTTGTGGGTGATTTAAGGTAATTGTAACATATTATTGTTGTTGGATATGGTTGGGTTTGAAGGATGAGGAATTAGGGTTTGATTTTTGGGGTAATCCTTGAAAAATTGGGGGGTTTTTGGATTGATGAATTCAATGGTGAAATTGGTTAATGATTTGGTAAATTCTATGTTGTGGGGGCCTATTTACATGTATAAAATCCAAAACTTGTTGATGTTTGAAATTCAAGTAATAATGGGTTGGGGTTTTGAACAAACCATGTGAACTTTTTAGGTTTTGGGAACTATAAGGTGTTGGTTAGGATTTTAAGCTAACTAAACCCAAATATATGAAATTGGGTAAATGTGAAGAATCATGGGATGTTTGGGTGGGGTTTTAAGTTGATTAAAATTCAAATGTGAAACAGGTGCTATATCGGGGATTAATAATGATTGTAACCCTCGCGTGTGTTGGGTGTTGACGAGAAAAATTATGTTTGGGTTTGACTTGCGTTTGAGATGTTAAAAAATGATGATGTGAATGAACCAATTTGGGATTCACAGATCGTAATTATGGGCTAGTCCAGCTCCTTGGTGAAAGATAAAAAAAACTGCGCATATTTGAGTACCCTGCCCATCGGCTAATAATCGAGAAGGAGGCATTTGTCATGGCGGGCCTCACGTGGCCCTGTCGGTAGTAGCCATGCATGGGTCTATAAGCTCATTCGGTGTCAGTTCTTAAAATTTTAAAACCATAATTAGGTTGGATGCTTGGCCCACGGTGAAAGACTGTAAAAAGTACATGAATTAAATTGGGTTAGGCACTTATCCCTCAGTGAAAGACAGTAAAATAGTCCTTGAATCAAGTTAGATTGTAAAACTATAAAATGGTTGAGATATGAAGAGAAGTGGGTAAAATGTGTGTACGTGTGTGTATGTGTATGCAGGAGTTGTGGAAATTGATAATTTGAAATTGGTGTAATGAAATTGAGATAAAGGACTAAATGATGGATTGTGAAGGAAATTAGGTCTAATTTGCATAAGAAAAATTGGCTATGTGAATGGGTTTTCAGTAAAGAATAAAATTTAATTTTGATAAATCTACATGTTTCATTTCGCATAACCATCCTGGCATGTCATGTATATATTTATTGTTAGTCAATTTCCTATGAACTTTGACTCATGTTGTTTAGCAATATTTCAGGTGATAGCGGGAAGAAAGCCATGGACTGAGAAGTACGGTCTTAGATACCCTTTTTGTGTAGCTTAGTAAAATTACACACCCATTGATTATGCCTTTTGAGGATAAAAATTGTAAAGATGTAATTCTCTTGAACACTTTGTATGGATGTTTGTGGATTTGAATAACCCGTTTTATAAGACCCTAAGGTCATAATTTCATATATTGTATGCATGTGAGCGCGTTGGACCCGTCTTGTGGTTGGATTCCTTGGCTTGGGATGGAATATTGTAATTTCAAACTTTGGACAATTCAAATTCTCAAATTGAATGGAAATGTTTCCTTACTAAATGTATGTTTTTCTTCGAATTTGTGCCAATCATAAATCATGTTCAAAACTTATGAAAATCAAGTGTTTTCCTAATATTTAGAAAAAATTTCAAGATTTTGGCCAGAAAGCTCTCGGGTACCTCACCGCTCGAGCGGTGGAGGGCCCGCTCGAGCGAACAATCGCTTTTGGAAAATTTTAGGACTTTTGGTTTAAAAAGATGAGATTTTGTTTGTATCTTTAGGGCATTCTTTGGGGCCAAATTGATCTAGTTGGGAGAATTTTGCAAAAGTAATTAAGTCCTTTTACCCTTATCTTTGATGAAAAAATTAGAAGTTTGGACTATTTTTATGAAGTATTTTCCTTACAAGTTCGTTGGGTTTAGATATCTTAAATCGAGTTCTTTTCTTCATAAAATCATACAAGTTTATATTGCTACGAAATCGGGGCATTACAGATTGGCATCTGTGGCACCGGGATTTAGGGTTTATTTCAAAACTAAAATAGAGAATTCAAGACTTGTTTTTAAAAAAATCGTTTAACACCCTGAACATCGAAATGTCTTGAAAACCCTTTTTATGAAAAATGGAGTTACCACTTGATTTTTGAGAAAAACTAAGAAAAAAAATAAACCACTGATCTTTAAAACATTTAATCAGAGAAAACAAAGGTTCAAGGGTTAAGGTATGAATCGGAGAAAGTGTTAGGCACCCCGTTCGCCCAACCGTGAGATTGGCCTTTACTAATCATCATTGATTCTTTCATTAGATTTTTCAAATACATGCAAACACAGAAAATGAGAGTAAAAAGAGAACATCCCAAAATCAAATAAAAAAATACATAAATGTATAAAACACCAAACAAAACATAAAATAAATCCTAGATCCAAAAGCATGTAAATTCTAACTAAATGATTCATAGAGCAAACTGCATACAGTGATGAGCAATCAACGAATCTAAACTAACAAGCCCTAATCTTAATGCTAAAGATGCGTACTAAACATAACATGATTCAAAGAATGAGTAATCTTAGAAAATTTTAAGCCTTAATCATGTTGGAATACATTGATAATAGCATATTAGTGATCAACAGAGCACTATACAAACAGAAACAGGCTACTGTAACAAGATTAAACTTGTTAGAAATAAACAGAGATGGCGACCGAAACATACAGATATTACGATCGCAAGAACAAAAACCAAAAAAGGTTGTGGTCGTAGGATCGGAATCACACCCGCAAACATGTCAGTGCATTTTGATCACGACCGTAACAATAGGATATTACGACTGCAAGGAATGTAAGCACTTTTTGATGGACAGTGTATTGGGGTACTAGTGTACAGTGTAGGCAAAGCATAACTGAGATTGTTTTAATTAAACTGCAATGAAGGTTAACCAAATTCTCTACAACTAAGCATGCTTTCAAATTTGACGAACATGGTAATTAAACCTAGCGATATCAAGTCTAAAGAGTAAACATGTTCATAATCCTACTACTCAGAATTATTAGAATTATCAATTAAACACATGATGATTAAACCTAGTGATAACAACACTAGAGAAATAACATGCAATTTAGCAATTACTATACAAAATTAAAACCTAACCTCCCCACGAGGGTAAAAAATGTGAGGAGAGAAATGTCGGGGTTCCAATTGAATACCTGACACACGACTATCTAGAGGAGCCCTCAGTCGTAGAACACAGAATCTTTGGCTCGATCCTCAAGTAGCAATCCAATTCCATTATGTAATTCAAGCTCGGGCGGTAATATAGGTCGGAGTGTGAGTTGAGAATACAGTAGAGTACTGGCATACTGAGAATTGTACTCGATAAAGCAGTAATATGTCGACATCAGTCAAAAATCCACTCAAGATCATACCAAAGGTACGTTTATATAGAGTATCCTAGCCAATGAGGTGCTGCCATGTTCGATGCTCAGACTGGGCTCGACAAGTTTGTGGTCACCACCTTTGAAGGTTGCAACCGTGAGGTGTGAGGTTGCGACCGTCATAAATATTATGATTTTCAAGTGATTCTTATTGCAGTCGCAACAAACTACAGAACGGTTGTGAGGTTCAAAGTTTGCAATTGCATTACTTGGGCCAGTGAACAATTAGGTCGCAAGGTTTTGAAGGTTGCGGCCTCAAAGTTGAAAAGATGTGATCTTGTGGTTTGGTTTTACGGAGTATTGGATTCGGATTGCTCCTCAGCAATTGTGTGAAGACATCATTCCACTTGGTTTTCATCAACGGACTCAACGGCATAAGCCTAAGATTTGGTGGGGTCAAATTGGGGTGTCTATAGTTGCCTCTCTTTAAAACAACTTGCGCAGCAACGCGTGATGCGAGTTATGTCAAAAACCCAGAGACAACATCCATTTGACCAAGCCACCAATCTCAGGCTACAAAACACACAAGCATAGAGGTAATGGGGGTCATGCCCGAACTTTTATCGGGCTGCCTACGTACCCTTTTGCTAGGGATCAGACCAAAACGTAATTTTAGAGCAAATGTAAAATGCGCAAGATGTAAAACATGATGCAGACGCTAGCAGGTCAAAAGATATCTTAAAGGTCGATTCAAGACTCAGAGGAGCACAAGCAATCAACAATTCAAAGATCGAGTCAAGATCTAAGAATTCGATTGGGGATAAAATAATCACAAGGATCGAGTCAAAATCCTATAAATTATCTTAAACGGGAAGGCAACATGAATTAATAGGTCGAGTCAAGATCTAAAACTTTAGGACGAGAATGGGATAAAAATAATTAAAAAGTCTAGTAAAAACTTTAAAATTAAATTTATCGGGAGAAAATTACAAATTAATAGGTCGAGTCAAGACCTAGAAATTTGGGACGAGAACACGAGATAAAAATAATTAAAAAGTTGAATAAAGACTTTTAAACTAAATTTATCGGAGAAAAACCACAAATTAATAGGTCGTATTAAGACCTAAAAATTTGGGACGAGAACACAGGATAAAAATAATTTAAAAAGTCGAGTAAAGACTTAAAAATTAAATTTATTAGGGAAAAATCACAAATTAATAAGTCGAGTCAAGACCTATAAATTTGGAACGAGAACACGGGATAAAAATAATCAAAAAGTCAAGTAAAAACTTTAAAATTAAATTTATTAAAAAAAATCACAAATTAATAAGTCGAGTTAAGACCTAAAAATCTGGAATGAAAACACAGAATAAAATAATTAAAAAGTCGAGTAAAAACTTTAAAATTAAATTTAAATCGCAAAAGAAGCACCCAAACATACCCTTACATTGAAGCAAAAACCCCAAAAAGAAATCATTGCAAAACACAGTACCCCGTAACATCCAGAGTTCGCGATCACAGGGTCCAAAGAACTAGGTCGCGATGTGACCGTTGGGCCAAGTGGCCCAAAGATCTGTTCAACCAAACCGTGCGGTCACAACAAAACGGTTCAACAATCGTACGACCGCCAACATCAAATGTTGCAGTCGCAAGGTTCAAGCGCTATCAAAGCCTCCCAGGCGTGTGGGGCAGCCTTCATTCGCACTCTCCACTCTCCCTCTCTAGCTTCTCTTCTCTCTCAAACTCTCTCGCCTTTCCTTAGCATTTTCAGGTCTTTAAGACTTTCTTTAGCATGGCAGGCCACTGCGATGATATATTCAGGGCACGGTGAGGACCTTCCGCCTTCGATAGCTCTTCCCTTGGCTCTATTGGAGGTGCTGGCTCCAGTGTTCCTACGAGTGGGACTTTTGACCCTCAGCCCTCCACTGCTATGGGATTGATGGACATTCTGGCGACCAAGGCTGAACGGTCCATACTTGGTGCTACTGAGGACCAGGATAGGGCGGCACATGCGGCAGCCGCAGCACAGGCAACTGCTGATTAGGCAACAGCGATGCAGGCAACTGCTGAGGCCGAGATTGCTAATTGCTTAGATCCCCATGCTGATGAGGGGATCCCCACTCCTTTTGACCCTCTTTACTACGCTCCGGCTCCTCACCATCTAAGACAAAGCGGGATGAGGAGATATGAGCCTCTAGTTACTGACGTTCCTCCCGACCTTCTTCTCCGCAAGCCACAGGACCACCTCTCCTGCCATAATCATGCGGTAAGTCCTCTTTTCTTCTCCTTCAATTCAGAACATTGGAGCATGCCTTGTAACTTTATATTTGAACATAGATGCATGTTTAGGATCCCCTGTTACTTGAGACATGATGTATGTGACTGAAGAACTAGTAACCAATTGCCCAAGTTATAATAACATAATCAAAATAACAGGAACTTATAATGGAAAATGCATTTCAAACATGTTGTTTAATATTAAAAGGACAAACTTGGACATTGGACTGAGGACCATACGGATTACCTGAGTAACTGGAGATTTGAGGACAAACACCTGGATGCTAGGGTTTAGAACATAGGTGCCCGAAAAATGGGACTTAAAACATAGGATGCCTGTGAAGTAGGGCTTTTGGGAATAGGATCTTTGGGGAGCAAGGCTTAGAACACTAGGGTTTTAAAACATAGATGCCTAAGGAGTAGGGCTTAGGGTGCCTGAGGAGCAGAGCTTAATAAAACATATAGGTGCCTAAGGAGCAGGGCTTAGGGTGCCTGAGAAGCAAGGCTTTAGAAAACATATAGGTGCCTGAGGAGTAGGGGTTTGGGTGCCTGAGAAGCAGGGTGCCTAGCTCACTAGGACTTTAGAGACCTAAGGATCGCCACACACACACGAAACTAGGATTGGGTTTGCTTAGCGCACCAGGACTTAAGTGCCTAGCTCACTAGGGCTTAAGAGACTTAAGGATCGTCACACACACACGAATCTAGGGATGGGTTTGCCTGGTGCACCAAAGCTTAGGGTGCCTAGTGCACCAAAGCTTAGGGTGCCTAACTCGCTAGAGCTTTAGAAAATCTAAGACGTCGTCTGAACTTAAGAATACCTAGACAATACTTCGCATATGATTAGGATTTGATTATTTCTCTTTCTTCATTCTCTTTTGCATCTGTTTTAATACTCTCTCTTTATACTACGTTTGCGGCTTGAATTAACGAAACAAAAAATAAAAATAAGTAGAAGTCATTTTTTAAAAAAAAATAATGATGAACATGCACGTATGCGGTATTTTTCGATACCAGGCATTATCGGTCAGTGTTGTTAGGTTTGTTTTGTATTGGCCAGTACCAAATTGACATTTTGAATTGTACGAAATTAGATAGTATACTAATTTTTATACAAAACGATGCGTGTTGATCACTACCAACTAATATGATATTCAATAACCATGTTTCTTAGTCTCGACATCAAACGCTAAGAAAATTAAGACTAAGAACAAAATTGAAGGTAAAAATAAGGCCCTATTTGGATTATCTAAAAAGTTATTTTTTTATTACAAAAAGCTAGTTTTTAAGTTATGTTGTTTGGATTCTCTAAAAAGCCAACAAGATTTTTTTTCATTTATTTTCTAAAACAGAATATACACATCCGAAACACACTAAATTTTCCTTTGAATAAAATGACTATAATAACTCTGCTCTCAACAATAAAAAAAAATCGTGACAATATCCTAAAACCTACAACTTTATAGTAAAATGTAAGAACATGTTAGATATTTTAATAATAAGCAAAGAAAAAAAACTAAACCACTTGACCCAAACAGGGACTAAGAAGGTTGCAAGTGTTAGTACAATCAATACATAAATTTTTAAAAATTATATAAAATCTTAATAATAGTGCAAAACAAATAATTAATTTCATCATAGAATTATTAACAATAAATTTTAGGGTAATCCAGAGTTAGGTCTCATTTGGGGATTTCATTTTGGGTTTCGTCCCAAAACGAGATTGGTTTTGTGAAATGTCTCATTTTTTATTTTTCTTCTTAAAATACCATCAAATTTTGGATTCGTGCAAAATTAGGAAATGCCCAAACGGCTCCTAAAATCAATCTCCTTCATCTGTCGAATGCAAATCGCAATCTAGGAGAAATTTAAAAAACTCAATTGCGAAAAGCTAGTAGATACGGCCAAATCGGAGAGAGATATTCAATTACATGCCCTAAAAAGAACCATTATCATCATTTTTCACCATTGATGAGTGAATACTGGCGTTCGCCACTTCTTCATTTCTCATATGCTAATATCCCTTATTTTCGCATCATCGACCTCATATTGGTAAAAACAAAAGTGTGAAGAGCAACTGAACATCAATAAAATTGAGAATTGGCATTTGTGGCAAATCTTCATTTTTGCAATCACTTCCACGGTATAAGAATGCGAATTGAAAACATAAAATAGTAATGAAAAATCGGATTTGTGGCAACTTGTCGTTTTCTGCAATCACTTCGATCGCATGAAAATGAGAATTGAAAACATAAAACAGTAATGAAAAGTGAAAATTTGCATCTGTGACAAATCTTTATTTTTTGCAACCTCAGATACATCTCTAACTTGAGACCCTTTTGGATGAGAAGGCACATTTGGCGCATGAGAGGTCCATATATGCTAGTGAGAATCGTTTCTTGAGCGAAATTGTCAAGTACCACCAACTCACCATGCAGGATGTTGTCTATTTAGATGAGGGCATTGAGGAGGTTACGGAAGTTTATCCATCCTTAAAGTCTCCTGGGTGCTTTCTGTTTCCCCACCCTCACCTGCATCCTCACGCTCACCTCGTGAGATTCCCTCATATATTTCATCACCATTAGAGTTAAATATGGAAACGTAATATATTGTTTCTATATATATATATATATATATATATATATATATATATTACACTACGCAGGGTAAAAGAAGCACCTTTTATATTAAAATTCAAATTTAGGACTTATTAGAATATTAAAAGAGTGATTAGGACTTACTCCAAATAACTTCCTAAAATAAGATCTATCCATAATTTACACTAAATTTTATTGTTCAAACAGGAAAAAAATTTATCTTCCAAATTAAGGAATGAATTTTATTTTTTATTTTTGCAGAATTGGTGCAACTACTACGAATTTCTCAAAAGAACTACCTAAAATGATAAATATATATATATATATATAATTAATATTATAAGACAAAATATCAAATTTTAATCTATAGTAAAACTTATTTTCATAATAAGCTCCTGTTTGGGATCACTAAAAAGCTATTTTTTTTGTTAAAAAAACAAAAATAACTTTTAAATTATAGTGTTTGGCATATCTAAAAAGTTATCTAAGTCATTTTATATCTTTTTTCTAAAAAAAGAATCATATACACATTTCAAACATATTAATTTTTTTTAATGAAATGACTATAGTACTTTTAATTTAAAAGCCAACTCTACTCTCAACAATAAAAAAAAATAGTGATAATATTTTAAATACTACAATTTAAAAATAACAA
>JAUMHN010397814.1:0-16363 GCA_032360265.1 Heliamphora ciliata
ATTCACGGGATAATCTTCTAAGCAGTACAACATTGTATGCCAATGTAATCAACAGCAGTAACAGAGAAAAGAGGAGTACAAAGGCAATATACCATGAAAGAAAATCACCAAGATAGCTGTCCAAATTCACTCCTTTCAAAAGTAGGAACTCTTAGGGTTTCTAACAACCCCTCGATGGAGAAGGCTAACTCCGCCTGAGAACAGAAAGGCCTAGCTAACTTAATAACATTACAATTAAAAGGAAAAGAAACAGGTTTCATAAAAATTACAAATAGTGTTGCATGGGGGTAAACACGGCCTTACAAATGCAAAATGGCAGAAGCTCTTAACTTGGTAAACAAAAGATAAAGAAACACAAAAAGATTTCAAAAAGGGGTTAAGAAGGCACCGAGTTCATGACTGGTCGTCGTCCACCAATTCGGGCTCTACTCTGCCATGCTCCTCATCGCGACTATCGTCAAGAATCTCCACGACTTCAGCCCCAGCAAAGACATGGCGGCTAGCGGTGGTGTCCTAAAGGTCACCAACTCGGAGTAGAGGGAGCTCCAGCAGAGATTCGCACTCGGTAGCCTCTGTTTTGGCTATCTAGTCCCATGCAGTTTCTTCAGCATCAGCATTTGTCAAGGGCTTGCTCCAAATAGGGGAGTTTAGAGGCACTCCGGCACGTTCCAAGACCTATTTGTAATCGATGGCTAGGAGTTTGGCCTTCAAGCTAAGAACCTCCTTGGAGAGGTGAGCCCCGCATTCATCCTAGCCCTGCTGCCAGAGATGGTCATCCCTTTTTGCCCTTGCCATCTCGAGATCGGCTGTGATATTTTTTTTATGCCTCGACCACAGCCTGAGCAGCTGCAAGTAGGGTCCGAAGCTTGGCATTGGCAGCATTGATAGGGTGAGTGCCTTGTTGAGCTTCTTGGTTTCCCTAGATAGCTTGACTTAGCGGTCGTGCAGCACCGTGATGGCCTGAAGTTGCTACAAAAAGAAAAAAAAAACATGTCAGCCAAAAATATATAAATAATGAGAATAAATTGGAGATTGCAAAATGATAGGCTTACCCCCATGCCAAGCTGATAAACTCGATCGAAGAGGGCAGGCAGGGAGGTCGGCCACGTCCAGTGGAAGGGCAAGCCTCCTAGTGAGGCTTTGAGCAATGGTGCCCGACTTGGAGGAGTCATTCACATTAACAGGACGACCCTGAACGTTGAATTCAGGGAGCTATGGAGCTAGAGCTTTAGCCTGCCCTCTTGCCTTGAGAGCCCCCTCGATAATTGGGTTACCGTCACCACGTATGAGACGTCGACGCTGACCAAGGCAAGCATCTGATGGAGGCAAAGAGCTCGGCCTAGAGGTGGATCGAGGCACGTTCGCCGCTTGTACAGTAGTCTGGACAGGGGAAGGAGGGGGGATTAGCAGAGCCAGAGTGGACGACAATGGAGGAGATGGAGTAGTGATCTTGACCGCAGGCCTTCTAGAGGTGCCCGTGGTATTTCTTCCAAGAACAGCTGCCCGTAGGTCGAAAGTCCTTTTATCTCGGCATCTATTCTTCCTCTTCTCCTTCTAGTTGGGGCAGAGGTGGAGATCCTACTGGAGGGGGAGACGACGGAGCTTGGTGTCGAACTCTTCTATGCCGAATCACGCAGCGATAGCTTGGCGTGTAGTCGCGTAAGTTCGGTGCCGAGTGGGACTCTCAGATGTTGAGGCAGTGCTACACCTCCCCAAAGATGGCTTGCCTTTTTTTCTTCCAGGCTAGAGAAGCCGCTGCAACAAGAAACGCAAAAGTCATGAGAAAAATAAGTGGACGTCAAAAAGAAATGGCGTAAAAGGGAAATAACAGGAGCCGAATCAACCTGTCTCCCTAGAACCCTTCGGATGGAGTAGCCAGCAAGTCCAGCGTGGTTGGCCTAAAATTTGAAATCTCCTCCTACCAGAATCAGATCGTCGCCATGCTTATCTGAGTCTGAGAGGTCGTACACCATTTGCTGTGCAGCACTCCTCTGGCAGAAATAGTACTTGCTCGGGTGTGAGGCAACTGGTGGCTAGCATCTCCGTAAGCAAGGGATCGATGGGAAATCGGACCCCGACCTCCACGATGGAGGCAATGGGAAACTCCACCTCATTTTCGCTAGAGAGGAAAGGAGATCTGGGGGTGTCCGGGTTGCAATAACGAAGGGTTACAAAAGGGGGGATTCGATACCTGGCCCTAAAAGCGGCCAAGGCGGAAGGAGTATTCACTTCATTCACGAACTTCTCTTTCCTTCTCACCATCGCTCAAATAGAGGAAAAAGGTGAATAGAGAGTGGGAAGGGAGAAGAGACGGTCAATTTCCAGAAGCCTAAAAAGAAAATGATGGAAACAAATCCAGAGTCCCAGAACCCAAAAAGGCACCAAAAGATATCAAAAAAAAGGAGAGAAAAGAAGAAGATTGAAACTTACAGAACCAAGGACCAGGGATGCGCCAGTGACAACTTAGGTTCCGTGTGCGATAGAGGTTGACGGAGACGCTGCACGATTAGCGGCAATGGACTAGGGAGCCAGCGGGTCGAGAGGTGTTTCTTTGGTAAGCTGGAAGGAACTGAGTGAAGAGTTAAGAGAGCAGCGAGAGCTGCAGAAAGGGAGAAAAGAGGCCAAGGGCCTCATTTATAGGCACTGATTTGCCTCAGAGACCACGAAGCACCAACAGCTACCATGGGCAGACAAAACGATATCATCACCCCTTGAAAAGGAGCGAGGCAATTGAAAACAGGACAATCCCGCCCAGACGCATGGCAAATGTAAATGATAATTAATGCGCATTAAAAGAAATGGCGGCGACATCAATAAAAGGGGGGAGTTAATCAGCTCCCCTTGTGCGGAACAAGAGGGGAGTTGAGGGGTAAATGAAGGTGGATGGGTTGAAATACGAACCCAAACCCATTAAAAGTACCGAGGGCTCGAAAAGGCAGGTTCGACGAGGAGAGATCACTTCGGCCCATCGTGAGGAATCACTACAGGGTCGACCTTTCCAAGCTAACAACGGCGCATGGTTCGGTCTTGGATATCGCATTAAATGCTCTGACGTCGCATTTAATACGACGTAACTATGGTCAGTGCGGCATTAAATGCGATTAGACAGAGTGTCCCTTACCATCGAGTGCCTGGAAACCTCGGGGGGAGTATTTAATGTGTAGAGCTCGGCCCAAAGGACGACCGAGACGAAGTTATTTATGGCAATGTGACTGCGGGGGTCAACAGTCACTACTAGTTCAATGGCTGAAGTGGCAGAGCCACTTTGAGGAGACGTTTGACAGGAGAAGTAATCATGAGAATTGAGGAGAGAGACTGGAGTCCCAATGCTATGAAAGGGGGATGCTGACCAGTCTAGAGGTATGCCTATTATTTCTTTTGACATCTCATAAACCTGCTCGTATCCGACATTTATTTTCTGAAGATCCTTTCTAATTTAATCGTCGGAGCGACCTCAGGGGAGACGCCGTCGGGTAGCTCACGTTTGTTCGTTTTTTACAGATCAGTCTATAGGCGTACACGGTCGAACTAGATTTAACCCATCAAACAAATACATTCTACGGGGCACCCCCGTACTGTTTTATACCTTTTGTTTCCTTTCTTTTGGTAATAATGCTACCGTAGAGGGTGAGGGATAGTTGATCTAGCCTTGACAATGTGGGCTATGGTCTCTGCCCTGGATATCCCATTCACTTGAGTTTATTTTGGACTTTGCACGTTGAATAACTACTCTGGACATCAAAAACACCCTAGCTGCAACCTTTGGTTGCCACGGCCGTAACATCTTGCATCTTGGTTTCTCAGGGTCACCCTATATTTGTTACGACCGCTGGTTTTGTGCCTTATTTTGTCACGGTCGCAGCATTTGTTGCCACGGCCGTGAGCTTTCTGCATGTCTAGTAGCTTAAAAATAGTGTCTAAATCTTTTCTCTTCTTTCTATACAACCTGTATATAGCATGATTAGAGACAAAAACATTGTTGCATGTCCCCTAGGCTTTTCCTGCTTCGTTTAGCTTTTCATCGCTTGTTTTTTTTCTTTGCTTTGCTCAAACTATATGTGTGGCATGTCCAGAAATGAAAACCAAGTTGCATGACCCTCAGGATTGTAGTTAAAGTTTTTGCTTCTTTGTTTGCTTTTCTTTGAACTCTCTTCAACCAACCATTTTGTATATATTATTTTTAAAATGTTTACAGCAAGAACCAATATTGACAAAGTAGAGACCAACCTCGCGGTTGGGCAAAAAGCGTGTCTAACACCTTTCCTTTTCGTACCTTAGCCCCTGAACCCTCTTTTTCTCTTGTTACGTTTTCAAAAGACTCGTAGCCTTCTTTTTGTTTTTCTTAGTTTTTTTCAAAAACCAACTGGTGACTCTATTTTTCTTAAAAATGTGCTCAAATATATTGGATTTTCTTATTTTAAAAAGAAAATAGTATTTTTTTAAAAATAATAAATATTTGGTGCACCGTTCCTCCCACAAAACATGCTAGCAAGAGGTACTCTTTTAGTGTACCGTTCATGAGCTAGTGTACTTATCGACACGAGAGCATCGCATTCTTTTATCTCATCTGCTTTTCCATTTGCTTTTGGGTTAGAGATAGATACGTTGGGTAGCGCGATGTGTGTAGAGACTCCGGTCGATGGAAACATAGTGTTGAGACGAGTTTGCAGATCTTGTGAGTTAGAGGTCGTCAGTCACTGTTTAGAGTTTGATTTCATCATTCTCAATATGACCGCATTTGATATCATCCTATGGATGGATTGTTGGCCACGTATTGTGCCTACATTGATTGTGACCGACGATGGGTATTGATTTGTACACCTGAGGGTGATTATTTTTGTTTCGTGGGTGATTGGGACGATGGTTTAGTATCCATGCCAGGTGTTATGCAAAATCGAGGTAACCTTAGTTTTCTCTTTTTTGCCCTCCTATTGGATGAGGCTGTGGGTGTCCATAGAGAGTTTTCCCCTATAGTTTGTGACTACCTAAATGTCTTTCCTGACAATCTATTAAAGTTGCCACCACCTCGTGAGGTAGAATGTTTTTATTGATCTTGTTTTGGGAGCCGTTCCCATTTCAATTCCATCTTATCGTTTTGCACCAGCAGAGTTGCGTGAGCTTAAGATATAATTTCAGGAATTGCTAGATAAGGGGTTTATACACCCGAGTATGTCCCTGTGGGGATCTCCGGCCTTGTTTTCCAAAAAGAAGGATGGGTCCTTGAGATTATGCATTGATTATCAAAAGTGGAATCAAGTGACGGTGAAAAACAAGTATCCTATGCCGAGGATTGATGATTTGTTTGATCAATTAAAGGGTTCGAGTTATTTTTTAAAGATTAACTTGAGGTTAGGGTACCACTAGTTGAGGATCAAGGACGAGTGTGACGCCAAGACTATGCGGTCTGCTTCGTCCTGGACTCCCATAAAATTAAACAACTTCTTAACCGCCCTCAGCCATTCTTCTGCTTTCATTGGTTCTACTCCTCCTCTGAAAGTCAGGGCTCACTGTCTGCCTATCTCAGATAAGAACCACGCTTGGTCACGTACGATGGGACAGTTGATGCTAGCGGCTAGTTCTCGCAACACTTGGGCTAGTCCTGGTACTTCGTTGTCTACGAGCCCGTTAGCTTGTCGGTGGTTTGGTCACCTACCAACCATCTGAATAAAGAGGGAAGGTGTTGCGGCTTGTGAATCATCTTTTTAAAGCCTTAATTGTCTTTGGGCTTTAGGACCTTGTGGAGTTAATTTAAGGTGCATTTCATAACTTTCAAGTTCGAGTACGTAGTCGGTTGAGAATACAAGTTTTTCGTAGAACGATTCCAAAGAGCGAGATACATAACACATAGGGGCCCAATTAGAATAGGTGTGGATAAAATCATCGGACTTTGATCGCGTAGTCCCATATTACTTCCAAGTTCATTGCACTACCATTGTAGTCCCACGTGCCACACTCCTGCAGGTCCCATGTGATCTTTTTCAGTGATGGCGATAGGAACATTCGTGCAGGTCTTCGTTAGGGATGTTGCATGAGCTTCTACTTAGCAGATCTTACAGTCAGGTTTATTAATCTTTAAAACACGTTCCAGGTAGAGATCTTCTTTGTGACTCGATGATGCGCCAAGTGGTTCTTCTAGAAATGTGCACGATATGAATTCCTTGTGAAAGCGCTAAACTCCGATAACTATCATTTCTCATTAATCTAGGCCTTAGGAGAGGCGACCTAGGGCGACGAGTGGTCAAGCGTTTAGTTGAGGATTTCAAACGATGTACTAGACTGCACGAAATGTGGATGGAGGTTAAAACAGCTTATGATAAGTGAACAAGTCCTTCATCGAGATTCAAGGAAAGATTCCCAGATGGTTCAAATGATAGGTTATATGAGGTTAAATGGTCACGGTTAAGGAAATTACCATTGACAGAAATTGAGTAGTCATTTGGGGTTCAAATGTAGGTGAAACAAGAGGAGGACAGTAAACAATACTTAAACAAGTGTCTCTAGAGCTAATCCAGTACAATCAAATTCTGATAAAGAGATGTTAAGCAATGGGAAGCCAAACTAGATATTTGCCTTGAAGTTACATTGGCCTAACATACTTTAATTCAAGCATCCAAGTCTACTTCCCAAGTAAAGATTTCAAGGGTGTACAAAGAATTCACAAAATCACTACAATAGATTGTGGTTTTAGAATCGAGAGAAAATGAACTATGAAAAAAGATTTTATCAATGTTGATTGTTTGGAATGGGTAATTAACAAATAAATGATACTGAGTTCTACAAGAGGAGTTAGTTCAAGGATGATGACTTGAATTGGAGGAGAATCAAATGCGAATACTGGTCATTATCGAGGCATGAAAACATGAGGACAACGGTATTTTCTAGAGTTAGATTTCTAATTGGGTTATCAATAAGACTTGGGTGCATAAGGGTTATCGACGAATTACACTTGACGGTACCATTGAGGACTGATGATATAAGAAGAAAAGACATGCAAAAGAACTTCAAAAAGTTGACACAAGGGCCTAAGATAAATGAGAAAATACTAATAAGGATGAAGTAGCAGGGTTCTAATAGTATCTCTCGAGGTGAAACCTAAAACTTCTCCTAGTACGTTCTCCTATCTACCCCCCTTAAAAGAAGATAACTCGTTACATGAATCTTTGATCTTCGATCTCGATGCCCTTAGTCATCTTTTGCACGTAGATTCCTTGTTGTTCCCGAACTCGATAGCGTCCTAACACAACTCGCTATAAGACTTACACGCAGCAAATTTTAGTTCTTATAATGTATAGATAATAATAATAATAATAATAAATACAACGCATTCTGTAGAGCTCCAACGTGACAAACTGCATAGTTTTCCATAACTCAAGGCCTGAAGTTTCACTAAACCTAGGCTCTAATATCAACTGTGACGCCCCGTCCTCTAGGCACGTCGGGACATACATAAATATAAATAAAGGGATATTTTAACCAATCATTCATAATTTAATTATTACATCATAAAGGAGTTCTGAACTAATCAAAAGTACATAGCATTTACAGTTTCACCAAGGATTTTAAAGATATTACAAGAGTCGCAGGAAAACTGAAGCAAAAGAATAAAAATAGAGGTGTCGAATTCTCAAAATGCATCAGCGGGGTCCACACGCTCCTGAAACTCACCCTGCTCTTCAAATTCTTCTTCTCCCTTTGGGACGACTTCCTCCTCACCTGTGGCACGAATGCCATGAGCCAAAGCCCAGAAGAAAAATACTCTAACCTTCTAACTAATCTCACGGCACAAAATATTCCACAATGAATATCATATAATACCCAATACAATTTAAAGTAAAGGAGATAGACAAATCTATGGTAGGGTAGCAGATAAGTCAATAAACATGCATATATGAGATGCAGTGTATGTACTGCAGATACCCAACCCAACATACACCCAGATTATAACAAGAATTCCACACCGGGAATCACCAGAGTAGACTTGATGGGAATTTGATCACCAAACTTATCCTCACCTCGTTGCGAATAGTAAATGCTTCGCCGGGCTTTATGCCACAGCTGTTTTACTTAATGGCAATGACGTGGGGGCAGGTCATTAAAACCCATCCATTTTCTCCTGCTAACCAAAATAATCAAAGTTATAATGCGCAAATAATTCCACATTAAGGACCATGATGCTCGTTTAGTGTCAACCCAAAGTCTAAATCATCAAAACCAGAATGCTAACGACGAACCCCTGGTGCCCAACAATATTCATGATAAACCATTTCAAAGACTGGGGACATGCCCAGGGTATATAAACCAAATTTCGTAACACTGGGAACATGCCTAGGGTGTACAAGGGGAATACATCCCAAAATATTTCTAAAAATGGCAACCAGGGACACCCTAGACTTAGAACCAAGAAAGACAATCCAACATAGCCCATCCCAACAACTATTTACACAGATGGATTCTAATATTCCAAGATACAAGTGACAATATCAATGATGTATAATATGGATCTCAAATACAACCATCTATAGCATGGCATCAACTCGCATGGCAAGATTCACGGTACAACGCGCAATTTATAAAGTACAGGTATGTGAGGCACAAGCTACAATTCTCAAGATATGATATAAACTTGTTGACATGAGTTCTAGTCATCGTATGTACACTTAAAAACACAATTCAACTAACTCAAATCAAACCAAACACAAGTTCAGGTCTCGTGACAAAAGGTACTCAAACATACACATAGCAACTTTAAGGGCCAAGTTCAAGTATTAAAATTAAAGGGTCGGTAGGGTTTTGGAGCATCTAGACTTGGAATCAAGTTATGATTTCTAAACACCATTTAGATAAAAGTATTTTCTACAACTCTTATGATTAACACTAAGGCCAAAACCTAAGGCAAATGAGTGAACAAAACATCCGAAGCAAAAACAGTTCAATACTTTTCGTAATGTTTTACCACAAATATGCCTCTGTTGGTCTCGGTCTTGGGGTATCCCATCAAGTTGAAATAAGCCCATTTTTTGGATATGTTCTAGTTTAGCATGTCCCCTAGAATTTTAATGTTTAGTTCTAAGTGTGGTTATTTGTAACAAGTTATAGTTTTTGGCCATTTTAGAAACTAGGTTCTGTCAGCTGTCAAAACTCAGCAGAACCAGTTTTGGACAGAGGGTTTGAAACGATTTTGAGGGACCATCCTGAGGTATCTAGGTCTAATATTTGGACACCAAGTAGTTCAATAGGTTATCTACAATGTTCATGTAAACCACTTTTGGAATAGGTCACTAAACATAGGGGTTTTAGGCTACACATAAATATGTGACAGAAGTGTCCTTTGACGGCTAAAACACAATAGAGAGTTTCAAGGGGGTTTTGACTTATTCAAACTCAATATTTTGTGCTCCTCTATGGTTGGTAGTTATATGTATATGTTTTCTACAACTTTTATGTTTTGTCCAAAGCTCGGTTCTCATTGTAAACTAGGGTATTTAGGTCGGTAGTGTTGACTGATCGAAAAACAACACACTTTGGTAAAATTGCAACATCTCGGGTTCTAGTTAATCAAATACGTTGAAACTAACTTTGGATGAAAGATAACACAAAACTGTAAATCTGGACATAAAGGACATGGTTAGATCAATTTTCTACTTTGAGTTATGGCATTCCAAAGTTCATGGCAGAAACATCAAAGTTCTCAAAAATCATGTCCCATTATGTTCAAGACTCCTACTTATGATATGTCAAGGTTTTGTACCATTTCTTTACATGCTTGTGTTTTATACATGAATATAAAAGTTTCACCATAAGTCATAAAACTCAGAAATAACAACACACAACAACATCTCATATCATCCATAAACACAACAACCCCTAATTCTCAACTACGACGCCTTTTCGATTTGTTTTTGGTTCTCGATTTTCAAAGTGTTTAAAGAGATGACTTGAGGGATATTTTGGATGATATTAGACATAAGGTTTAAAGGTTTTACTTACTTGTTTTAGGGCTCAAAGGATGGTAGTATTGAAGGACTTAGCTTTACAAAAACCTCTCATTGATTTCTTCTTCCTTTCTACCTTTCTTCTTTTCTTCTCCCTCATTTCTCTCTCAAACTTGGAAGAACACTCAATAAGGTCTCTCTCTCTCTATATGGACGAAAAATGAAGAGGATAGGGAGGGTGTTTGGCTTGGTTTAAATAGGAAAGCCTAGAGAACATAATAATGCATTTTAAGTACTTTTTCTTCCATATCACATGGGTTCACATGCGTTTATTTAATTTTGTGCTAGTTTTGAGGGAACATATCATATCAAAGGAAGGGAATACAGCTGGGGGGTCAGTTTGGGGGACAAAAAATTTGATCTCAATCAATCATGGGATTTTACATTGATTTGCGTGCCCGTTTGTGCAAGAAAGTGCTTTAAAAGTTAATTTAATGTATTTTTTTGGTATCTTTTCCTACTGAAACCTAAATTTTATTATGTTTATGATAAATTTAGTATTCTCATGAATTGTCATAATTTTCATATAAATTAATTAAATAGATGTAGTCTTTTAAGTCAAATTAAGCTAGTTTGACAAAATAGGACTTTTTGACTTATTTTAGTGTGTATGAACTTTAATAATAATTTATTTACTTTTGTTAACCTATAATACCATATTATTATGTATATTATTTGTTTAACAAGTGTTGGATCATTATAATACTTGATTTAATACCTTCCTTATCTTTTTAAGCTAAAAAGAAAGTAAAAAGCTACTTTTTAGCACAACTTCCAATGTGGCCAGCCACTAAGGGATATTTTGGTCATTTATTATGTTATTTTGTCTTTTGATACTTAATTGTACTTAAATCCTTAATTTAGGGTGTCCATGTATCAAAATTTAGATTTTTAAAACTTTTTTGTACTAGGGGCAAAACGATCATTTTACTCTAATTATGAGAATTTTTTATTTTTAATCTTATATTTCATGTTATTTACTTAATTTAGAATGTTGAGAGATTCTCCGGGTGATAAGATTTTGTTACTTGAGTTTTGGACCATTTTAGGGTTTTTAGATCGAATTAGGATTTCGGGTTGAGTTGGGGTTTCGAACCTCTTCTGTGTTTTTTGGCCTTGTGGGCTATCCGTCACTAACACTTAGGGTTTGGACTGATTCTTTACACTAGTCATTATCAACCGGGTTGTTACAACTAGGGTCTGAACCGGGTCGTTACAATGAGGACATACCAAAGACTGCCTTTTGAATTTGTTATGGTCATTACGAGTTTTTAGTTATGTCGTTCGATTTGACGAATGCACCTATGACATGTATGAACTTGATAAACCGCATATTCCATCAATACCTAGACAGTTTTGTAGTCATGTTTGTGAACGACATTCTTATCTACTCAACATCGAGGGAGATGCAACCTATGCATTGCCCTACAACTTTTAAGGGAGCACCGATTTTATGCAAAATTTGAGAAGTGTGAGTTTTAGATGCCTGAGGTGAAGTTTCTTGGACATGTGGTGTCAGGGGATGGAGTATCTGTAGACTCTTCAAAGATTGATGCAGTGACAAGTTGGCAACGACCGAAGAATGTGTTTGAGATTCGTAGCTTTTTGGGTTTGGCAGGCTACTACTAATGATTTTTGAAAACTTTTCTCGACTTGCCACGCCGATGACTCGCCTTACACGAAAGGGATTCAAGTTTGTTTGGAGCGAGTCTTGGGAATAGACATTCCAAGAGCTGAAAAAGTGATTGACCAATGCACCAGTGTTGGTTATTCTAGGTTACACAATTTATTGTGATGCGTCGCATGATGGCTTGGGATGTGTCTTGATGAAAGATGGCAAAGTTGTGGCTTATGGATCTCGGCAGTTGAAGACTCATGAACAGAACTATCTGACACATGACTTGAAGTTGGCGGCCGTGGTTTTTGCCTTGAAGGCATGGAGACACTATCTTTACGGTGAGTGTTTCGAGATTTTCTCAGATCACAAGAGTCTGACATACTTATTTTCTCAGAAGGACTTAAATCTATGCTAGCGACAGTAGATGGAGTTTATGGAGGATTATGATTTTAATCGGTAGTATCACCCAGGAAAGGCTAATGTTGTAGCGGATGCACTTAGTAGAAGATCTCATGGTTCGTTAGCTACTACTGCCAGGCAAGAGTGGGACATGCTTCAAGAGTTGGTTGAGTTTGATTTGTGTCTTGGGGAGACAGAGGAGGATGCGACCTTATTTTTAGTAGTTTCGTGACCCATGTTGGTTACTCGTGTTCTAGAGGCTCAGCAAATAGATCAGGAAGCTCAGATATTACGAGATTGCATTGCAAATGGAAAAGACACTAAGGGATGGGTTGTGAGCTCATATCAAAGTTTGAGATTTTTTGGGAGAATATCTGTGCCCGAGTCGTGCCGTGACGATGGGTTATGTGATATTTGCCATTCCCATCTTGTAGTACACCCGGGAGGCACCAAGATGTATTATGATGTACGCCAACAGTTTTTGTGGAAAAGAATGAAGAAAGATGTAGCTTAGTTTATTTCTTGGTGCCTTACTTGTCATCAACTAAAGGTAGAACATCAAAGGCCAGTAAGGTTGCTTCAGCTATTGCCTATATCAGAATGGAAGTGGAAGAACATTATGATGGATTTTGTATCTAGACTTCTTAGATTACCTAAGAGACATGACGCTATTTGGGTTGTGGTTGATAGACTGACAAAGTCTGTACACTTTTTTCCCATATGTGTGAAGGATTTCGTGGACAAGTTGAGTAAGTCGTATATTACTGGGATTGTTCGATTACATGGGGTGCCTGTATATATTATTTTCGACCGAGACCTGCACTTCATGTCATGCTTTTGGCAGAGTCTCCAGTCAGCTTTGGGGATAAATTTGCTTTTTACCACTACTTTTCATCCTTAGACAGACAACCAGTCTAAACGCACCATACAGATCTTAGAAGACATGCTGAGAGCTTGTGCACTGAATTTTTGGGGTTCTTAGGAGGATCATTTACCATTAGCGGAGTTTGCGTATAATAATAGCTATCAGTCCAGTATTGAGATGGCGTCTTTTGAGGCCTTGTATGGCAAACCGTGTAGGTCACCGACATGTTGGGCAGATGCGGGAGAAGCGCAATTTTGAGATCCGACTTAGTGCGGGAGACAACAGAAAAGATTATCATGATTCGACAACGCTTGGTGATGGCGCAAAGCCGTAAGAAGAATTACGCAGATCGAAGATGGAGGCCTTGGAGTTTGGGATGGGAGACCACGGCTTCTTAAAGGATTCACCACGCAGAGGTTTAATGAGGTTTGGCCGTAGAAGGAAGTTATCGTCACGCTTCATTGAACCATTTGAAATCCTAGAGAGAATTGGAGAGGTGGCATATCATCTGGCCTTGCCTCCTCAGTTGTCTTCAGTGCACAATGTGTTTCATGTTTCTATGTTTCGAAAGTACGAGTCTGACCCATCACATGTTTTGGATTGGAAGGAGTTGCGGGTGGATGAGGATATTTCTTTTGAGGAACGTCCCGTGAGGATTTTGCATACGAAAGAACAAGTGTTGAGAGAGAGAACCATTGCCTACGTCAAGGTTTTGTGGCTTTATCATGGGGCTGAGGAAGCTATGTAGAAGCTTGAGTCCGAAGTCCATGCTAGGTACCCAAAATTATTTTCTTTTTGACCGCGTAGTGAATTTCGGAGGCAAAATTCCTTAAGGGGAGAAGAGTTGTGAGGCCCAGTCTCTTTTTATTTTATAATATATTTTATCGACGTGTTATAATGTGCATACAGTTGTGACGCCCCGTCCTTCGAGTACATCAGGATATACATAAATATAAATAAAAGGATATTCTAACCGTCTATTCATATTTACATACTTTAAATATTACATCATAAAAGAGTTTGAACTGATTAAAAGGTACATAGTGTTTACAGTTTCATCAAAAAATTTCAAAAATTACAATAAGCATGGGAAAACTGAACAAAAGAACAAAAGGTGAATATTCAAATCTTCAGCAAGCATTATCAGGGTTCGCTGGCTCCTGCCATTCACCCTGCTCTTCAATTCCGTCTTCTTCTTCGAGGGTGACTTCCTCAAGAATTCCTCAACCTCACCTGTGGCGCGAATGCCATAAGCTAAAACCCAGAAGAAAACACTCTAAACCTTCTAACCATTCTCATGGAAAAATATTCCACAATGCAAATCCTTTAGCACCCAGTACAAATTTAAATCAAAGAGACAAACAAATTTGACAATTATAGCATGGTAAGCATATATAAGAACAAGTGTACAAATATGTGATGCAATGGATGCGATGCAAGTGTCCAACCCGACATTCATCTAAAAATAAAAATAGGAGTTCCACTTTGGGGCTTATTATCATTTCCTCAGGAACTTATTGTCATTGCCTCTCATTGCACCAGGGACTTATTGTTATTACCGTGATGGGACTTATTGTCATTGTCTCTCATTGTCGTATATTGCTTCAGGGATTTATTGTCATTGTTGTGAAGGGACTTATTGTCATTGCCGTATTAAGACCAAGATGCTCACTTAGTATCAACCCGAAGTCTAAATTATCAAAACCAGAATGCTAGTGACGAACCCACGGTGCCCAACAATATCCATGATAAACCATTTCAAACACCAGGGATGCACCCAGGGTGTATAAACCAAAGTTGTAATACCGGGAACACACCTAGGGTGTACAAGGAGAATACATCCCAAAATATTTACAGAAATAACAACCAGGGACACCTTAGACCTAAAACCAAGAAGGATAATTCAACATAGCCCATCCCAACAACGATTTACTCAAATAGACTTCAATATGCCAGGATGCAAGTGACAATGTCCATGATGTATAATATAGATCTGAAGTGCAACTATCGATAACATGGCATCAACTAGCATGGCAAGTTTATCGTACAACTCACTAAGCATAAGTACAACAGTGTGAGGCGCAAGTTATATTTCTCAAGATACAATTAAAACTTGATGGCATGAGTTCTAATCATCGTACATTCACTTAAAAACACTAATGAACTAATTCAAATCAATCAAAACACAAACTCGGGTCTCACAACAAAGGGTACTCAAATCACACTTGGCAACTTTAAGGCCAAATTCGAGTATTAAATTTAAAAGGACAGCTATGTTTCGGGACATCTAGATTTGGAATCAAGTTTTGATTTTTAAACACCGTTTAGATAAAAATATTTTTTACAACTCTTATTGTCACACCCCGAACCCCCGGGGACCTGTTACCTAATCCCAAACCGACTCATACAAGAAATTACCCATGGCAACATTTGTTTTACTAACGGTTTGTTTTAAAGAAACTAAGGATTTTCGACAAGAAACCATATCCTCGTGCATGTCAATTACAATCAAGTATTTTGGGTTTCCAAGTGTCCATTACAACCACAATATCATTACAGTAATCCATTTCTGTTTATATACAAACATTATATAGAACAAAAAAATTCTTTCTTCAAGCCCTTCTCAAAGTGCTTTCCTTTCCTTAGTTTCGCCTCTAGTCCTCAAGACCTGAAAAGGTTTAGTAAACATATGTCAGCCGAAGCTCGTAGGATATAGATTAACTTACATGTAATGCATGATTTGTGAGGTGCGATGGGTGCAACCAGAATAAAAAATGCAAGTTTCATAAATTTGTTATTTATTCCTACGCATACGCCCATGCACGCCTGTGGCGTTGGGATTTAGGGTAAAAAATAATGGATGTCAAAGATGCTTTGAGAACATTTTAAACACCTTGAAAATCAAATTTTAAAAATCCCATTTTATGAAAATGGAGTCGCCACTTAGTTTTTAATAAAAATTAAGAAAAATAAAATTAGCCACTGATCTTTAAAACGTTAACCAGAGAAAAAGGGTTCGGGGGTTAAGGTACGAATCGAGAAAAGTGTTAGGCACCCCGTTCGCCCAACGTAACGTTTGCCTCTATTAATCATCATTGGTTCTTTTATATGATTTCTCAAATGCATGCAAATAAAGAAAATAAGGGTAAAGAGAGAACATCCAAAATCAAGTATAGAAAATAAATAATATATGTACATAACACTCCAAAACAAATAAGTATTTTAAAAGAAAAATCCTAAATCCTATGGCATGCAATTTCTATCTAAAGGATACATGAAATATACCCGCATGTAATATTCATCAAAGTAAAATAACTATCGTTAACATCAAATTACTAAGAATTGCCTAAACATGAATTGTTATAAAACAAATTGAATTATTTAAAACACTAAACTAACATACAAAACATGCATATTCTTAAACTTTTAAGATAAAAGGAATGTAAAAATTCTATATTAAAAAGTTTACCAAAACATAATAACAAGTAT
>JAUMHN010397825.1:0-16362 GCA_032360265.1 Heliamphora ciliata
CCTTATGTCTAATATCCCTCAAAATATCCCCCAACACATCCCTTTAAACACTCTAAGAATCGAGAACCGAAATCAAATCGAAAAGGCATCGTAGTTGGAAATTAGGGGTTGTTATGTTTTTGGGTGATATGAGATATTGTTGTACGTTGTTATCTTTGAGTTTGATGACTTCTAAGTGTGCTGGAGTCTTGATATTAAAGTCTAAAACACAAGTTTGCAAAGAAATGGAACAAAAACTTGACATGACATACATAGAAGAGTTGGACCCTAAGAGACTTGATTTTTTAGAGCATAGATGTTTCTGTCCTAAACTTTGGAATGCCATGACTCAATGTAGAAAATTTTTCTAAGCATGTCATTTATGTCCAGATTTATCTTTTTGTGTTATATTTCATCTAAATTTGGTTTCAACTCATTTGTATAAGTAGAACTCGAAATATTGCAATTTTACCAAAGTGTGTCATTTTCTTACCAGTCAACACTACTGACTTGGAAAGCCTAGTTTAAAGTGAGATCCGAACTTTTGTCAAAACATGAAAGTTCTTGACAACATGAATATCTATATACCCACAAACAATCAGCACAAAATATTAACTTTTGGTAGGTCAAAACCCCTTTGAAACTCTCTATTGAGTTTCAGCCCTCAAGGGACACTTCTGTCACATAGTTTTGTGTAGCTCAAAACCCCTATCTTTAATGACTTATTCCAAAAGTGGTCTACATGAACATTGTAGCTAACATATTGAAGTATTTTATGACCAAAAATCAGACCTTAAAGCCTCGGGATGATACCCCAGAACCGTTTCAAACCCTCTGTCCAAAATTGTATTTGTTGAGTTTTGGCAGCTGACAAAACCTATTTTCTAAAATGGCCATAAATTTTAACTTGTTCCAAACAACTATCCTTAGATATAAACAGGAAACTTATAGGGGACATGTTGAACTAGAATATACTCAAAAATGGGCTCATGTGCACCAGATCTGATACCCCAAATCCGAGACAACAGAAGCATAGTTTTGGTAAAATCTTGAGAAAAGTGCTAAACCGTTTTTGCTTATGATGTTTTGTTCACCCTTTTGGTAAAATCTAAGGCCTTTTCGGTAATGACAAGTTCTATACGGAGTTACGACAATGACGCCATTGACGGAGGTAACCAGCTTAATTTACGAGACTAGCCCAAAGGTACAAAGCACCTACTGCTAAACTTACGGGCCCGAAACCCAAGGGTCCAAAGCACCCACATATTCCTATTCACGGAGGCAACCGACTCAATTTATAGGGATTAATCCGAAGGTACAGAGCACTTACGCTGCGTACGTTTTCGAACTTCCATCGAAGAAGAATGTAAGCCCACATCTACATACCCACTATCATGGTACATCTATGAAATATATTTAAAAACCCAATGATAGCTCAACTACTAAAACCCGTAAAATAGTTCTACATTGCATGTATAAAAGAGATTCAATCCATCCACATGGAGATCTACAAGCATGTAGCAACAAATTTCCAACAAAACTGAGACTCAACCCCAAGGGTTAGCTTCAAACCTCCACAAACATGTTTTTCATAAAAGAAAACACCTCGTTTTCAAATCTCATTTTGAAAACCACGAATCTCAACACATCCGGATCATGTATAAAATCAAGAAAAGACGTAAAACCCACTTTTACCCAAAACCAAGGTTTGAACATGAAAAACCACAAATCATGCATTTTTTATCTAGTAAAAATATATATAATTACATATAACACCCTTTTAACAGTAGTAAGTCTAGGATCCTACCTTGGAGAGCTAAAAGCTTGACGCCTCAAAATCCAACCTTGTCGGAACGAGACTCCGTCCGAATGGATACGAAGCCCACGTCGCCGACAGAAAGGATCTGCTATCCGACCGTGAAAAACTAAGCCCGTGCCCTCCTGAAAGCTAGTGAGAAGGTAGAGAAATGAAGAAGGAGAAGAGATATGTTTGAAAAAGATATTTTGAGACTCAAAAAGATATTTTGTTGCCTTTATAGATTTTTACGCCCAGGATCCACCGCTCGAGCGCCCAAGCACTGCTCGAGCGGATCCCTTGCCGACACAAGCTCTGCCACACCACTGCTTGAGCGCCCAATAACCGCTCAAGCGGTCACCTCACGGACCAACACTCTGCCATCAGCCTGCTCGAGCACGCTCCCCATCACTCGAGCAGTCGTCGCTAGGAGAAAAATCGTGCAAGGCAACCAAGCCAAACCCCGCATGTATAACACGTATAACACCTATACAAAACATGATGTTCTACAACTAGAAGCATAAGCCATACAACACAGAGATACATATACTGAAAGAAACACGTCAATATATATAAATATCTCAAAAAGAGATGGGTTCGGGTCTCACAGATATAATAACTAACGTATATAAATATGATTGAATGGTTAGAATATTCTTTTATTTATATTTATGTATATCCTGACTTGTCCAGAGGACGGGGCGCCACAACGAGTATCTGAAAAAGATTTTTAAATCCCACACCGTGAGTCGAGGCTCAATAGAAAATAGACTAGTATGAAGTAAAAGCAAAACATGCTATCACAAATATTATAATAATATCCTAACTCGCACGAGCCTCAAATAAGGTTTTGTACCAACCACAATATTTCACATGCAACATATGCATCTTCACGGGCTCTCACCGTAGGACCACAATCTACCCCCCATTATGAAAATCTTCACAAGCTTTTACCGCAGGACGAATAATCACCCTTTATTATGCAAATCTTTACGGGCTTTCAGCGTAGGACAAATAATCACCCCTCATTATGCATGAATCGATCAAGTTGCACGCACATGACCATGTACAAACATCAACCACATATATTGACGTCATCCATCTAACCATGGAGACCAACTAATGTTAAAACAAGACTCAACCCCAAGGGTTAGCTCTAAACCTCAAATATTAAGATTTCGCAAACATTTACATAAATTATTCCAATGTTCAAAACTCTTCTTTTCGAAAACAGCATGAACACATATGTCTCCCAAAGCCATAATAAATCATAAAAGTGAATAACATGCTTTGTAGCCACCCAAACACGGCTTAAACACAAAATTCAATATTTAATGCATTTTAAAATGATGAAAATGCATAAAACTCCACGTAGCATCCTTTTAAGATAAGATAGTCTAGGATCCTACGTTGGTGAGTTGAAACATGAAGCTTTGAACTCCGAGAATAAATTAAAGTTGCCAAAATGCAATTTCATTCGGATGAATGCGAAGCCCACAGCGAGGATATCGAGAATCGACTATCCGAACACCAAGATCCGAACCCAAACCAAGCCTAAAGCTAGAGAGAAGGTAGAGGTTTTGAGAGTTTTTAGTAGAGAGAGAGAAGGAAACTTATAAAAGAAGTTTTGGCTAAAAAACCAAGGCATAAGCTATTTTATAAATATCCCACGCGCAGCTGTCCACTCAAGCAAATAAGGATTCGCTCTGCGGTCCCCACCAACCTAACTCTGGGCTACCTACCCGTTTGAGCGAATAGAGATCCTCTCGAGCAGCCCCACTATCAGCCACCTGTCCGCTCAAGCAAATAGAGCACCACTCGAGCAGCCATCGCTGGATGAGAACCCGAACAAAAGAAGTAGGACCAAACCCACGCATGCATGATGCACATAAAAACATGTTATCCTATAACAATCAAAGCATTAACCAACACATTGAATGAACATTATGAAAATAAAATAAAATCAGGCCTCACAAGCAGAGAAAGAACTAACAGCAAAGGGAGGAGGAAGAGGAGGACCAGAGGAGGAGGGACATATAATGTTTGTTCTGATATGAGAGGGAACAAAAAATGATGGATCAAAGGGTATGTGATAGGTTTAATGACCAGTGGGAGGGAGAAGAGTCCTACTAGATGATGGTTGGGCTGGAGAGGGGGATGTAAGACTACTACGATGAGTGGTCCACTCACCATCAACCAAAGAAATGTGCATATGTTTAAAAGTAGATTTTTCATACAGGTCATGTTTAGAAAAGAAAATGACATTTTAGGAGGTAAGATTAACACCAAAGTGTCTAAAAACTTTGGTCAGAAAGATGGCATGGGAAAGAGAAGAGTTGGACTTGAAATGTGACTGGAGCATATCCGAAATGAAGAGATAGCCAAGATCAAGTCTATAATCCTCGAGGATACACCACATTATGAAGACATACATAAAAGACACGTCTCCAAACTTTTTAAATTGAGGCAAAAAGATGTGGTTTACAAAGTGGTGTAAGATCCCCATCTCAGGTTTCAGGGCGTTGGCCTCAAGGGGCTTGGCTGGATTAACAGAATCAACAACAAAAATTTATTTTCCTGCGTCATTAAAGGAGAAACCTTCAACGGTTTTTCTCTTTCGTTTGTAGGAAACAAAGAGTCGACCCTAAGGAAGACCAAGAATTTTATTGAGGATCTTAGAGGTTAAACAAATGTCGATACCATTCACCCAAGTGGTGATGGTGTTGTTAGAGATGTTTATTATCTTAAAGTGAGCATAAAAACACTTCACTAGAGAGGGGTAATGATGGTCTTGGATCTGTAGAAGACCCATCCATCAAAGAGTGGTGAACTACTCTGAGAATTTTATTTCTATGGAATCGAAAAATTGAAAATCAATCGGGCCAAGAATTACCTTGCGAGTAGCCAAAGAGGCAAAGTATAAATTCTTGTAGTTTGAGTACTGGAATTTGAGCGTTGAATCCATCCCCATATCCACAGTTGGCATTGTTGTTGTTGTTGACTTCGACTTCTTCTTTTTTCCAGCCCTAAGGCTCGACGGTTCATCGGTGGCTCATTTACTTCCTTTGCCCATCATCCTTGGTGGCATCGATGGTGAGATTGAGAGAGAGAGAGAGAGAGAGAGAGAAGTTGAGTCGACACTAGGGTTGAGAAAAGAACAGAGAGGTCAAAGAAGGAAAGAGGAGACAAACGATTTCTTTTTGAAACTGAAGAGTTCTAGTGCGAAAGAGGAAAACCACCTATATATAAACTTTATGAAATGTGTCAACACAAATCTCATTGGAGTCGACACTTTTCACAGGATATGGGGGTGTTCAAAAATAAAAATTGTGTTGACACTATGGCGTTGGGATTTAGTGGTTTTGAAAATATTTCAAAAATATGGGGATTCAAAGATGTTTGAAAAATATTTTAACACCTTAAAAATCAAATTTTGAAAATCTCTTTTTGTTGAAAATGGAGTCGCCACTTAATTTTTGAGAAAAATTAAGAAAAATCAAAAATGGCTTACTGATATTTAAAACGTTAATCAGATAAAGAAGGTTCGGGGGCTAAAGTACGAATCGGGGAAGGTGTTAGGCACCCCGTTTGCCCAACCATAAGGTTGGCTTCTACTAATCATCATTGGTTCTTTAATAAAATTTCTCAAATGCATACAAAGAAAGAAAATGGAAGCAAAGAGGGAACATCTAAAATTAAATATGAAAAATACATAATATACATATATAGAACGCCAAATTGAAATAAATAAAGGGATGAATTCTTAAGTCTTACGGTATACAATTTCTAACTAAAGGATACATGGAACATACCCATATGTAATATTTACAAAAAAAAAAACTAAATTAGCATCGTTTGAATAAAAGAACAAAAATATGATTGAAAATGCTAAAATTACTTAAATATGAATTGTTAATAAGCTAAATTATTCTAAACACACACTTTAAGAAAAATAAATAAAATATGCATATTACAAAGAATGAACTAAGTTAACATTAAAGAAAAAACTAAATGTAAAAAGATGCATAAAAGTTAAAAGAAAACTAATTAACAAAGAAAATAAAATGAGGGTTTTATAACAAAAGAGAGAAAATGATGCTAGTTTGTAAAAGAAAATGATGCTAAATGAAAAATTTAGAAAATGTTTATTTTAACTTATTAAAAGAAATCCCAATTATCCACATTTTATATTTTAAACAAAACGAAAGAAAATAAAAAAAATTGGAGAAAATTATACTACCATTTAAAAGTGCAAATTAATTTGAAAGTATTTTTGTGATTTTTGGATTTATCAAGGATAAAAAAATACTATACAAGAAAAATAAAGCTAATAATAAAAAAAAAAGAAGCTTTGTGAGAAAAGAAGAAAAATGAATGCTAAAATGGATATTATAACTAATAATGAAAAGAAAGAAAATAAAGAAAAATAAAATATTAGCATTAATAAGAAAAGGAAACAAATACTGGTAATAAAAAAAAAAGAAAAAAAAATGAAACTACTAAAAGAACAATTAAACTAATATCTAAAAGAAAATGACATTAATATCACAAGAAAAAGAAAAAAAAAATAAAAATGAATACTAGTAAAGAAAATTAAACTAATGTTTACAAGAAAAAGAAATAAAAATAAATATTAGTAAAATTAAACTAATGCTATAAAGATAAAAGATATCAAAAATAATTATTTAACTTAAATGTAAAATGTAGTATTAATTACTATATTCACATAATTGTAAGTGTATTATTATAACAACTAGCAATATTAATTAGTTGTAATTGTAAGAATATTTTAGCATTAAATTGATGGAGTAATAAAAATAAGAAAGAGAAATACAATGTGCTTGTGTGAATGTGTGAAATAAGCAATTAATTAAAAAATTAAACTAAATGAGAGCAATTGAATAAAGACAAGATTAATTATGTAAATAAAAAAGAATACATGAATTGAGATTAAACGTAACCCGATCACCCCAAAGAGAGAGAATAGGGTTAGAAGGACCGGGGATCTAAGTGAGAATACCTCTATTGCTAAAGAATCCTCAAGTCATGGAATGCGCCTCGGCGGTCTAATCCCCGGGTGGTGATCCAAGTAAGACTTCAATGTAGGCGTCAAAAGGCTCGGATCTTGGTATTTCGGCAGGGCTTCGGCGTCGGGGCTCGAAATTGCTCGGCGACTCGGCAGAGCTTCACTCTCAAAGCCTATCACTCAAATTTTGTCTTGAAAAACATACCAGAGGTACGGTATTTATAGAGTTCTTCAACCAATGAGATGTTGCCATATTTTTAGGACACGTCAGGCCATTTGGAGTTGACGGTCACCATAATGCAAGTTGGTGGTCGCCATGTTTTTGAAAGGTTCCACAAAGTTCTATGGCGGTAGCCATGATGCAAGCTGGCGGTCGCCATAATAAAAGGTGGCAGTTTCCATATTTGGCTAGGGTTTCCAAGAGGTTCTACTGGCGGTCACCTTACTTGGGCAGCAAGTTTCGATGGTTCGACAAAATTTCATTGGTTTAAAGGTTCCGGGTTCAAATACCGAGCTTAGATCACTTCCCTAGGATCATACTGAGGCACTATTCCACCTGTTTTCATCATCGGATTCACCTAAGATTAGGCGGGGTCAAATCGGGGTGTCTACAGACATGTTTTAACATGGTGTCGACACTTTCGGTTCATTGAGTGGACACTCCTTACAGACGTGTCGACACAAATTTTACCGAAAGCAAGAATTCGAATCGTGTCAACATTATATAGCTGGAGTCGACACTTTTATCAAAATGTGTTGACACTATATAGCAGTTGTGTCAACACTTTCATGCATGTGTTGACACTTTTTAGTATTGTGTCGACACCTTTCACACATCAAAATAAAGCATAAAAAGCATTGAACAAGCATTAAACAGGCATGATTAGTATGACATTTAAGCGTCAATTTAGAGCACATAGCATACCAAATTCCCTTCGGCTATAAGACAATCTTTCTTCATTTAAAGGTTTGGGAAAAATATTAGCAAGTTGGTGGTTTGTGCCTACAAATTCAAGTTCTATGTTGCCCTTTTGAACATGATCTCTAATGAAATGATGTTTAATCTCAATATGCTTTGTTCTAGAGTGTTGTATAGGGTTCTTGGATATGTTAATGGCACTAGTGTTATCACATTTAATGGGAATATGATCTAAATATACACCATAGTCTTTAAATTGTTTTTTCATCTAAAGAACCTGTGCACAACAGCTACTAGTTGCAATGTACTCAGCCTCAGCTATAGATAAGGCTACTGAGTTTTGTTTCTTGCTAAACCATGTTATGAGAGAGTGTCCTAGGAATTGACATGTTCCACTGGTAGTTCTATTAATTTTACACCCGACAAAATCTACATCAGAATAGCCAAATAACTCAAAGGTTATTTCTTTAGGATAAAATAATTCTAGGTTTTGTGTACCTAAGAGATATCTAAAGATGCGCTTAACAACAGTCACATGTGATTCTTTCGGATTAGTTTAAAATCTAGCACACATGCATATACTAAACATAATGTCAGGTATACTAGCAGTTAAGTAAAATAAAGAGCCATTCATACCTCTATATCTCTTTTCCTCTATTGCTTTACCATTTTCATCATTGTCAAGCTTTGTTGAAGGGAACATTGGAGTTCCCATTGGTTTTGCAGTTTACCTAACAAACCTCTTCAACAAATATCTTGTGTACTTGGATTGGTTTATGAAAACCCCTTCTTGTGTTTGTTTGATTTGAAATCCAAAGAAGTAATTTAGCACACCCATCAAGTTGATTTCAAATTCTCCATGTATGAACTTAGCAAAGTCCTTGCAAAGAGTTTCATTAGTTGAGCCAAAGATAATATCATCTACGTATAATTGTACAACAAGCATGTCTTTTCGTTGAGACTTGTGAGACCCTGACCCGTTTTCTTTTTCAGCGTTTTTCGACACGCGTTTAGTGTTTTTGCTTTAACATGTTTTTAATGCTTTTTGATACATGATCGGGCTTAGATATGCATGGGGGTAGGTTCCCGGGGCCGTGGGATGTTACGGTGCGAATTTTAAAAAAAAATGATATTTGTGGCATATAAATAACTAGCTTTAGATATTTTGGAAAATATATTTATGAAAACTTGGTGGCTAAATTTTCTTTTTCTTTTCAAACCAAAAGCTCTACCTTCTCTCTAGATTCTCGGGGGCCCAGGACTCGATTTTCGACGATCAGATAGTAGATTCTTAATCTCCTCGTGGTGGGCTACGCGTTCATCTGGACGGAATTTCATTTCGGCGAAGTTCGTTTTTGCACGTGGATTGAGACGTCGAGTTTTTAACTCATCGAGGTAAGATCCTAGACTCTCATGTTTTATAAGGGTGCTACGTGAAATCTTGTGTGTTTTTACCGTACAAAAATGCGTAAAAAGTTAGTTTACATTTTGATAAATTGGTTTATAAGTTTGGTTTTTTTGGTTTAAAATCGTTTTGGGTGTTTTTGGTCGGATGGAATCGGGTTTCGAGTGTTTCTCTCGAGGTTTTGTGATAGTTTTGGGTTTGTGTATGTCCATGGGTTGTTAAAGGAGTGTTTAGATGGTTTAATTTGAGGCTGGGAAGCTTTTTTGTAGCTTAGGTTTGTTTTTCACCATCGCCTGTAACTTATTTTGAAATTTATAAAATTTGGGTTTTTGTGTCGACAAAAATTTTTTCTGTGTCGACACATTTCTCCTCTGTGGTGTTGAGTACGCTGTGGCTGAACTCTCGGTTGTTTTGTGTCGATACCTTTTGATGTTGGAATTGACACATTTTCTGTTTGTGTCGACACATTTTTCCTTCTATTGGAGTTGTGCATTCTTTGCTGTTTGTATCGACACATTTTCTGTTTGTGTCGACACCTCCATTATTTGTGTTGACACCTTTTCTGTTTGTGTCGACACCTTCGCTAGTTGTGGAACCCTTTTCTTTTGGTCATATCTCTCTCATTTGGACTCGGAATTGGGTCATTTTTATGTTCAAATTGAAGCCCCGGAAGTCTTCTTTCCAATGACACATCTCTCACTTTAAAATGCTTTTTTTTAAGAAAAAGTTATGATCAAAAGAGTGAGCATATGTCAAAATTTTCTTAACCGTTTTTCATTCGTTTTTGGCCGAATGTTTGGAAAAAGGTTATTTTTCATCCTTTATGGAACTTTTTATCAAGTTTCGTGTTTCTTGGGGCATTTTGTTGTCCTGGTTGGTTGTAGGTTTGTGTTGGGCACGTGTGGGTTCGAGTTAGCCGTGTTGGGCATTGGTATTTTGGTGGCTGGCTTCTTGGTTTCCAATTGGTTTTCAATGGTATTCAGTCGATTGGAAAATGGGACTTGTCGACTGAAATACGGTTGGATTCCTTTTGGGGTTTGGTTGGTTTTGTATTAGTTTTCGGGTTATGCTTGGTTGTGAGGGTTGTTGGTGGTCTATGTGAGTGGATGTCGGGTTATGTGACGGGTGACGTCATGATGTGTTATATTTGGTTATGTGCGTATAACTGGTTATGTGCATTTATAACTGTAGTTTATTTATGCATGGATTATGTAAGGAGAATTGCATGGCTTTGATAGCGTTATGTGTAACGTGGTTTATGCTTTAAACTCAGTGTTTTATAGGCATGTGACGTGGTTTGTGAAGCGTAACGTTGGTACATGGTGTTATGCATTAAATCCTGGTTTAGGTTTGCATGGCTACGAAATGTGATAGATGAACTTGTGGTTATGTGAATGTTAGCTCTGGCTGACGGTGCATTTGATAGGACTGAGATCCCTCAGTGAAAGTTCGTAAAGGTGCATTGGTAGGGTTGAGGTCCTTCGGTTAAAGTCCGAGAAGGTAGGGCTGAGGTCCCTCGATAAAAGTCTGTAAAGGTGTATTCAGTAGGGCTGAGGTTATTTGATTGAAGTCCGTAAAGGTACATTGACGGGGGCTGCGGTCCATCGGTGAAAATTCGAGAAGGTACATGGATTGCATGAATTGCATTGTGGGACGGATAGACTAGTTTTCAATTGTTTTTAAGAGTCGTGTGAATCGCGATCTAAAAACTGTTTTCAAATTGTTTTCAAGACTCTTGTGAGTGAGTCAAAAACAGGTTGTATCCTTGCTTTCCCTGGCATGTGAAATTATTTTTAAGGCTTGAAAGAGAGTCTAAAACTACACCTCATTTTTCCTATGATGTTTAGCTTTACATTGCTTGTGTTGTTTAGTTTCTGTTGAGCCTTGGCTCACGGTGTGGGATAAAATGTTTTCAGGTACCAATCACGCGCGCTAATTCAGGATTGCACGTTGAAGTGGATGAGTTATAGTCTTCCTTTTTGTCCTTTTTGAACATGTATGTTGCAACATGTTTTCGGCGTTACAGCCGTGTAATGTAAGCCGTTTGACAATTATATACAATGCATGTATGGTTTATCTTGAGAGTGTATTCTCGATTGGGTTTTATATTCGATTGCTTGTGGGTGTTTCACGTGACCTAGAGTTTGGGGCGTGACAAGACTTGTTAAAAAGAGTTGTATTAATTTTTCCTCTTGAAAACTCATTTTCAATCAAGAATTTGCTAATCGTTTTATACTAAGCTCTTGGTGCATGCTTCAAACCATAAAGAGCCTTGGTGAGTTTGTAAACATGGTTTGAAAAATCAAATTTAATGCATAACACCACGTAACGTTGGTACGTGGTGTTATGCATTAAATCCTGATTTAGGTTTGCATGGGTACGAAATGTGATAGATGAACATGTGGTTCTGTGAATGTTAGCTCTGACTGACAGTGCATTCGATAAGACTGCGATCCCTCAGTGAAAGTCTGTAAAGGTGCGTTGGTAGGGCTGAGGTCCTTCGGTTAAAGTCCGAGAAGGTAGGGCTGAGGTCCCTCGGTGAAAGTCCGTAAAGGTGTATTCGGTAGGGCTGAGGTCCTTCGATTGAAGTCCGTAAAGGTACATTGACGGGGGCTGCAGTTCATCGGTGAAAATTTGAGAAGGTACATGGATTGCATGAATTGCATTGTGGGACGAATAGACTAGTTTTCAATTATTTTTAAGAGTCGTGTGAATCGCGATCTAAAAACCGTTTTCAAATTGTTTTCAAGGCTCCTGTGAGTGAGTCAAAAACATGGTTGTATCCTCGCTTTCCCTGGCATGTGAAATTATTTTTAAGGCTTGGAAGAGTGTCTAAAACTACACCTCATTTTTCCTAGCATTTTTAGTTTACATTGCATGTGTTGTTTAGTTTCTGCTGAGCTTTGGCTCACGGTGTGGGATAAAATGTTTTCAGGTACCGATCACGCGCACTGATTCGGGGTTGCAGGTTGGAGTGGAAGAGTTATAGTCTTTCTTTTTGTCCTTTTTGAACATATATGTTGCAACATGTTTTCAGCGTTAGAGCCGTGTAATGTAAGCCGTTTGGCGATTATATACAATCCATGTATAGTTTATCTTGAGAGTGTATTCTCGATTGGGTTTTATATTCGATTGCTTGTGGGTGTTTCACGTGACCGGGAGTTTGGGGCGTGACAAGACTTTTAAAAAGAGTTGTATTAAGTTTTTCTCTTGAAAACTCATTTTCAATCAAGAATTTACTAATCCTTTTATACTAAGCTCTTGGTGCATGTTTCAAACCATAAAGAGTCTTGGTGAATTTGTAAACATGGTTTGAAAAATCAAATTTTTTGAAGTCTTGAAGTTGTTTTATAAAACTTCTTTAGAAATAAAACCATTTAAACAGCCACTTTTGACATACATTTGATAAAGTTTGAAGTTTTTAAAACATGCAAAAGCAAACAGCATCTTAATAGTTTCAAGCCTAGCCACAGGATAAAAGTTTCATCTAAATCGATGCATTTTTTTTTATTATAACTTGGGCTACCAATCGAGTTTTGTTCCTAAGAACTACTTCATTCTCATCTATTTTATTTATAAAAACCCATTTTATACCAATGATGGAGTATTCCTTAGGTTTTTGGACTAAAAACTAAATCTTGTTTCTTTCAAATTGATTTAACTCTTCTTGCATAACTAAGATCTAAAATTTATCATTTTCAGTTTCTTCAAAATATTTTGGATCAATCTAGGAAAAGAATCGTAAGTTACCACAAATATTATGTAGTGATGATCTAGTTTTAACACATTGGGATGGGTTACCATTGATCAAGTCTTTTGGATGACCATGAGTATATCTCCATTCTTTAGGCAAATTTGAATTTCCTTGATTAGAAGACCAACAACCTGTTGGGCTTCATTTTGTTACACATTAGTAGATTCCTCATGGTTTGGCTCTTCTTGGTCTTTGATGAAGATATCATCAACGCCTTTTTCTATAGTAACCAAATTATCTTCACAAAATTTCTTAGAAGACCCGAGGTTAGTTTCATCAAATACAACATGAATAGATTTTCCAATAACTAGGGTTCTTTTGTTAAAAACACTATAAGCTTTACTAGATATAAAATATCCTAAGAAAATATGTTCATCATATTTAGCATTGAACTTACCCAAAAGTTCGTTGTTGTTGTTCAAAACAAAATATTTGCACCCAAAGGCACGAAAATAATTGATATTAGGTTTTCTTCCATTCCATAGCTCATGTGGAATTTTTTTAAGAGAATCTTGAATCATGACACTATTCACAACATAACAAGTTGTGTTTACAGTCTCAACCTAAAAGTATCTTGGTAGATTATTTTCACAAAGCATGATTCTAGCTATTTCTTTCAAAGTCCTATTCTTTCTCTTAACAACACCATTTTATTGAGGAGTTCTAGGAGTAGATAAGTTATGGTCTATACCACTTTCATCATAAAACTTTTTAAAATCTTTGTTTTTAAATTATCTACCATGATCACTTATGATACTTATGATTTGAAAAAAAAATTTATTTTGAATTCTCTGATAAAGTTATAAAAAAGTAGCAAAGGTTTCATCCTTATGAGTTAAGAATAGCACCCAAATGTATTTACAGAAATCATAATCAACCACAAATGCATATCTCTTGCCACCAAGGTGAAGAGTCATTGTTAGACCAAATAAGTCTACGTGCAATAGTTGCAAAGCCTAGAAGTAGAAATCACCATTTTCGATTGAAAAGAACTTTTAATTTGTTTGCCTTGTTGACGTGCATCACAAACTTTATTTTTTTCAAATTTAATTTGTGGTAAACCAATCACTAATTTTTTTTAAAAATTTTGAAATTAAGTTCATGTGAGCATGCTCAAGTCTTCTATGCTATAACCAACTATTATTATTCAATGCAGCTAGGCACTTTGTGTCATTTTTGGATAGATAATTGAAATCGAAAGTGTAAACATTTTCATGCCTATGACCTTCAAAAATAATTTTGTTGTCAATTGAGTTTTCAATAACACACTTAGCATGAACAAAGATAACCTTGTGACCTTTACCACAAAATTGACTTTTGCTAAGAATGTTATATTTCAAACCATCAACAAGCAAAATATTTTCAATACAAGGAAAAGTAATTTTATTAATACAATAATCAATTTCTATGATTTAACCTTTACTATTATCACCAAATATCACAAATCCACCATCTTTAGGCATGAAAGAGGCAAACATTCATTTGTCACCTGCCATATGTCTTGAGCAGGCACTATCAAGATATCACATTCTTTCCTTGAATGAGAATTTGAGACACACCTGCAAAGAAAATTAAGTTTTGATTTTTTATACCCAAATTTTTTTGGATCCTTTGGTGTTAGTTCCATGTACGTGTGTTCTCTTAGGAACCTAAATCCTTTTAGCAAGTAAACCATATGATTTTCTATGTGGACAATGTGCGACATTGTGTCCATACTCATAGTAATGAAAACAAGTAGTATTGGAATGATTTGAGAATACTTTAACAAAAATGTTGCTCAAAACTTTTATTTCCTCTTTGGTTGGTATCTAGTACTAGTTTTGTCAAAAAGACATTTTTGCCTTCCAAGTAGTTTGTCCAAGTTTTCTTTTCCAAGAGTAAACTTATGCACATTTTTTGTAAGATCTTCAACCTTCTCATTTAAAACTTGGTTTTCATTCTTTAAGAACAACACTTGGTTTGCAGTACACATTTTTCTTCTTTTAAAACTTCAATTTTAGAATATGAGGAAAGAACTAACTTTTTAAGAATAACATTCTTAACGCCCATTTTTCTTAATTCATCATATAAATCTTTAAATGTAACTTGAAGTTCTTCTAAAGAAAAAGGGTCATTGGTTACCTCATTGTCTTCCTTAACCATGAGACAAAGGTTAGCAACTTTATTTTTTTCATTTTCATATTTGGAGCTGCTATCTTTATTTTCACCTCATGCAGCCAACATAGCCTTCTTGAATCCTTTTTTGAAATGCTTCTTGAGTTGGGGACACTCAACCTTCATATGTCCAGGCTTCTTGCATTCGAAGTAGATGATCTCATCCTTCTTGTGATTACTTTTGAATCTGCATGATTCTCCCTTGAACTTATTGGGCTCACTTTTGTGCCCATCTTTCTTTAAGAATATCCTTCCTCCTTGTTTCTTATTTCTAAGAAATCATTTGAAACTTCTTGTGAAAAGGACTAGATCTTTATTTTCATCACTTGTGGAGTCTTCATCAGATTCATCATTAAGAATGGAAGATTTGAAAGTTATTCCTTTCTTCTTTTTTTTTTCATCATCATCATCCATCTTGATGTTCATCTCTTGAGTCATGAGTTGTCACGCCCCAAACTCTGGGCCCCGTGAAATAGCCACAACAACCAGATAAAACCCAACCCTAGAATACACTCTCAAATATAAACCATACATGCATTGTATATAAATGCCAAACGGCAACATTACACGGCTCCAACGCCCGAAAAACATGTTATAACATACATGTAAAAAGCTAACAAAAAGGAAGACTACACTCTTCCGCCCTCCAGCACCTCCAGATCAACTAGCGTGGCCTGTACCTAAAAAAAAGCAAATCCCACACTGTGAGCCAAGGCTCAGCAAATTCTAAACAACGCATGCAGTATAAATAAAAACATGCTCGATAAACGAAGTACAGCTTTTGACTCTCTTTCAAGCCATTAAAAACAGTTTGAAAACCATTTTAGATCACGACTCACTAGAGCCAGAAAATCATTTTCACATGCAAGGGAAAGCGAGGATAAAAATCATTTTTTGACTCATCAGAGCCTCAAAAACTGTCACGCTCCAAACTCCGGGCCACGTGAAACACCCATAAACAACCAAACACACACCCAGCCTGAGATTACACTCTCAAAAGAACATACATGCATTGTATATAAACGCCAAACGGCAACATTACAAGGCTCCAACGCCCGAAAAAAAACATGTATTAAACATACACGATATAAACAGAGATAAAAAGGAAGGCTACACTCTTCCACCTCCTTAGTACCTCCAGATCAACCAGCGTGACTGGTACCTGAAGAAAAGCAAATCCCACACCGTGAGCCAAGACTCAGCAGAAACTAGACAAGCATGCAATATAAACAAAACATGCTAGGAAAACGAAATGCAGGTTTAGACTCTCTTTCAAGTCATGAAAACAATTTTCACGTGCAAACGGGAAAGCGAGGATACAACCATGTTT